>NW_019059888.1:707067-736585 GCF_000696155.1 Zootermopsis nevadensis
GACGCCAATATAAATGATGCAGTTTATTACCACACAAAGCACTTGAGTCCTATAACATCACATATCTTGGTTTATTATGTGAAAACTTTAATAAAAAAAAATAATTGCATCTTGTATTTCGGATAAATACAGTATTATGTAATCATAATGTGTAAATTATATGTTGCTATAATTATTTTGAATTATTTGCTGATCGTCGATAAAGTATCTGGCCCGAAGTCTCGTTACCTACGGAGAATTAGTATTGTTCTGGGCGTGTTGTCATATTTAAGTATTCATTTCCTGGTCTGCGGATTCTCCGAAGTATCATCAAAACCATTTCTGGAAAGTTCTTTTAATATCCTGTGCCAGAAAATATTTCTTATCACAGTGTACAGTTTAAATTGCGTAAGTGAATCATTTATCTGGTCTGTTAAATTACTGTGTTTAAGAAAATCTTAGAATAAATGGTTGCTATAAAATATTGTTTTTGTTACGTGTATTAGGTCACGTTGCGGTACTCTGCATCCGTAAACCATGTTTTCCGCAGAATATACATGTACGATGTGATCCGTTACAATCATCAACCGCTGATAATTGTTATCAACGCTTTAAGCCAGTATTTAAACGTCCCCCATGCTAACGTTGTAGCGATATTTAAATGGCCTGTCGGCAAGAAATTTCTGATGTGGATTATAAATTTTTGCATTTCGGTCACCGCAATTGTGGTAATTTCAATAGCAACTCCTCTTCTGCATCGCTCAGAATTTCTGCTCGCTATCTGATGGTTTTTCACCTTAGCCACTATCTTTTAACGGGTTCCTGCAAAACTTATATTTTTTCCACATTCGACGTAACATTGCTTACTGTCATTGTCTATAAGAACAAAGGATGTAACTCTAGTGTAGTCAAATGCATGAGAAAGTGGAATAAATGGGAAGTACGACGCTTCAAGGTCACATGGTTCAGACAGATCAGAAATGATGATTTGTTGGTGCCCGCAAGCGGCAAGTACGTACTCCGGACCCTGCTGATAAAGGATGCCTCTTGGGCTACCAGCATGGAGGGTCGATCTTTTGTCTTAAAGTGGCTGAAACTCTGTTTTCACGCCGGAATACAAGAGCGTTTACAGCCGACCTTACAAATGGTGTCAAAGTGCCTTGACTTGGAAAAAAATTCAGTTTTAAAATGTGATGCCTTTCCAAGTACGTTGTTGCAAGGGAGAGGTTAACAATTAATTTCGGAGGATTATGAAATCTCCAGCTTCAGCACAAAAACCTCATATAATAACAAACCAACCAGATGGCTTACCGAACCCGAAGGTTCATCACCGAATTAACCAAAGCCCTCCACCGGACCCTGTCCTGGACCAACAAAATCCAGTCTCCTTCAACTCCTATCTCCCATAGATCCCGCCTGAGATTATCCTCCCATCTACGTCTAGGTCTCCCCAGCGGTCTCTTCCCCTCAGGCTTCCCAACCATTACCCGGTGCACACCTCTCGTCCCATTCTGTCATAGGTGTTTACTAGGTAACGCCAGCAAACAGTTTGTAACAACGTACGAACGGACAATGGGACTGCGACAATGAATTGAAAACTAGATGTTAAAAACACATAACAGCTAACCTTTCTGGGTACTGAAGTCTATGAATAATGTGCAAAAATCAAAGAAAAATACGTAAATTTTAACAAGTATTTTATTTTATTTGAGAACATACATTATTTAATCTTTTTAAAGATTTGCTAATAGCAGAAAATGTTTTATGTAAAATTTTACAAAGTATAGCTCATATAGTAATAACCCAGTGTTTTATAATTTTAACATCGTTTGGTTGTCCAGAGAAGAGCAGGGATTGCGTTCTTGCTCCCTCGAACTCATTCCAGCGGACCTCGCTTAATCAGAAGATGTCAAGCTTACATCTTTGTGCCAGTTTGCCCGTCTGATAGATCGTCCTCACATTCCACAAAATCCGGTATGGCCTTCAGGCTAGAAATCTTCCAGCTACTTCTTGTCTTGATTTCTTTAAGCAAACAAGCGGGTTCTTAGCCCACATGCGCCGAGTGCCCTGGTGGGGTTGCCACCCCTAAGCAGGGGCACCTGCTCTTCCTAAGATGGAATACGATTGGGAAATGCCATTTCCCGCTCGTGCTTTGGTTATCCCGCCAATGTTCGGTCGTCAGAGCCTCGTCGGTGGTAACAGGGTGCACCACGAGAAGGTGAGGTTGACATTTGCCTAGGAGAGGCTGTTTGAGACGCATCACTAAGCCTTGCACCCCGATAGTTCAATAAGTCTCTGAAATTTGTCGCGTTCGTTTGTGGTATGTTCATTGCCAATGTTTTTGGTTCGTATAACTTCCTTGACGTTGATGACTATTTCTACGTGTTTTTGTATTCACCGTCTGATAGTCAAACATGTTTTGCATTTCAATTGGTAATTCCTCGAAAATGTAGATCGTTTCGGACACGCTTTGAAAACCTCTTCTCAAATGTTCTTTAAGTTTTTGTCGTATTGAAATGACATTATGTAAGTTTTGAGGATGACTGTATCCGTTTGCAATCTCGGAGATCAATTGTGCACCATTGTTGTCGCCGTCGTATTCATTTAATATCATTTCTTTTAGACTTTCGACGAACGTAGTAGCTGAATGCAACATGTTTAGTGCGGAAATCAAAAAGCAGTCTGATCCATTGGCATTCTCGAGTTTCAAATGTTCGACAGTTGGTACAATTTCACGTGTAATCGTCGTTTCATTCTGCTTCACTCTCCGTGTAGTTTGTTCATTCTCTTCATGACTTTTTGTTCGTTTTTCTCCCTTCAACTTTTACGCGTTTAACAAGATGACCAACTGTTTCACTTTTAAATTCGTCAAGATTCATTTCAAGTTTTCGCTTTCGTTCTTTTCGTAATGTCTTCTGTTCTCTTGTCTGTGTAATGGGTAAATCTATTTGTAGCTTATCATTTCTTTAGGTGAATACTTTGTTTTGTATTATGTGATATTTATATAATAGTATGATTTGTACTTTATAATATTGTGACGTGGGTTGGCAATTGCTACCTTGATTGTCAACCCTGATTTATTCACGTCAAATTAAATCAGTTACAGGTCTGCACATACAGTCAACTCTCTGCCACAACAACACACTTCGAGAGTCTGTTCCCTGCGCGCGCGTTGAGGGCAACTGTAACTGTGACGTGAATAAATCAGGGTTGACAATCAAGGTAGCAATTGCCAACCCACATCACAATATTATAAAGTACAATTCATACTATTATATAAATGTCACATAATACAAAACAAAGTATTCACCTAAAGAAATGATAAGCTACAAATAGATTTACCCATTACACAGACAAGAGAACAGACGACATTACACGAAAAGAACGAAAGCGAAAACTTGAAATGAATCTTGACGAAATTAAAAGTGAAACAGTTGGTCATCTTGTTAAACGCGTAAAAGTTGAAGGGGGGAAAACGAACAAAAACTCATGAAGAGAATGAACAACCTACACGGAGAGTGAAGCAGAATGAAACGACGATTACACGTGAAATTGTACCAACTATCGAACATTTGAAACTCGAGAATGCCAATGGATCAGACTGCTTCTTGATTTCCTCAACAAACATGTTGCATTCAGCTACTGCGTTCGTTGAAAGTCTAAAAGAAATGATATTAAATGAATACGACGGCGACAACAATGGTGCACAATTGATCTCCGAGATTGCAAACGGATACAGTCATCCTCAAAACTTACATAATGTCATTTCAATACGACAAAAACTTAAAGAACATTTGAGAAGAGGTTTTCAAAGCGTGTCCGAAACGATCTACAACATTTTCGAGGAATTACCAATTGAAATGCAAAACATGTTTGACTATCAGACGGTGAATACAAAAACACGTAGAAATAGTCATCAACGTGAAGAAAGTTATACAAACCAAAAATATTGGCAATGAACATACCACAAACGAACGCGACAAATTTCAGAGAGTTATTGAACTATCAAACACAAACAGGTCTGTACGGAACGTGTACAGAATGTCAACAAAACTACGTATGTGGAACGAACAAAATTGTTGTTGGTGACTGTCAGAAGTACATGATTTTTGGAAATAAATAGATTGACTCTAAATGGAGTACGTACATTTGAAATAATGAGAATTAGACATAACAACCAATTAATGTATGGAAAATATTGGAAATTGCAAAGTGCGGTCGAATTTGTAGACATTAACGGTACTGGAAACGACGGACATTTTGAAGCATGGCGACGTTATAACGATCAATGGCTTATCTTCGACGATAATTACATTACGAAATCTAAAAAATTTATCGACAAGTGTCACATTTTTAATATTTGAAAAAATCATAGAATAAAAAAATGTTACGTCATTTGTTTACTCTGTATTGTTGTCTTGGTATATTACCGTCAACAATCCCCTTTCGTTATTACTCTTAGCATTTTCAAAGAACAATACGTCTTTATCGAACCATACATCAAAGATTGGCAAGGGTGGAGTTGGACTTACATTGATAAACGAGATCATATTAACAACACACGTAGAAAAACGAAATATTAAATATCAACAGAAACCGATAGACGAAAGACACGAAATTATCGAGAAAGTACGACAAGAACTCCGAAAGGAACGCGTTGCTCTAGTTTTTTTTAAAAAAAATATTTAAACGGATAGTAATAAACCACTTTTATAATTTTAATATTTAGCTATCCTTTTCTGACAATCACCAGAAAAGCTCAGGTGTTTTCCCACAAGTGCACTGGAGATCCCATCTGACTCATTCCGGGTGTGATTCACGCGCTCGGAGGTTGGAATTGTCTTCAGCCCACTCCACCAGGGCATTCACCACACCCGACACGACCTAGACGACATCTCCCGTGCACTGCTGAGACTACAGACGTCGGTGTTCTGATGTTTCCGCGCAGGTCGCTGCGCTGGTCAGTAAGGCGCATGCGCAAGGAAGCTCTGACCGTGCAGTACAGGGAAGGTGCGTGCGGAGGAAGGCCGTGTGCTTCTCTCACGCAGGACACAACAAGCGATTCCCTTATGTCATAAGCAGCTCGCTTGTTATCGCTTACGTATGGCATTGCCTTAGATCTTCAGTACGATCAGGGACCCATCTCTCTGCTTGTCCCAACATGTGGCTATTATTCTCTGAGAGTAAGTCTTTCTGAATGTCAATTATGGGTACGTCATCACAGGAAGAGATGTCTGCATGCACTTATCTTACTCAGTGTCGAATTCTGTGTTCATTCATGAACTGTCCTGTAACATAGATTGAGATTACAGTACGTGATTGATGGGGTGACCTCCTAGCTCGCACGTCTCTTGCTTGTGAACAGGCAACCAATTTCACTAAGGACGTATTGAAAATGTTAGTTTTAAAGTAATATAACTGAAACGTTTTGAAGCTGTAAAAAGATTGATCAAGGCAAAATGACATGGCTTGACCATGGGAGCCAACTATTAGGGTAATAAAGTCTAGAGAAGTTAATAATAAAAAGGAACCCCGCCCTCTTTTCAAAAGTAAGACACCTAAATGTCCACTGGTAATAAACGATTTAATCAAAAATGAAATTTAGGACTGGAGGGCAGTATCACAAATTTCTTAATAATTCTTATATAAGAGAAGTACTTGGGTTATTCTGAAAGGTTTTTAACAGAACAAAACTATCTCGTCTACAACGCAATACTTTTACAAGCTATTCATAGTTGTTCTTTCCTATTGTTGACGTCAATACAACAATGCCGACGAAAAGTATGACGCAACAATTATTGTTCCCTCCATAAAGGAAATGTAGGGCATCCGACTTTGCTTTAGTTTTCTTAATTAATTTTGTAAATTTAATCTTTACTCTTCATTAGGTTATGAGCCTTTTGTATCATTTTGTATTTCACATTCATTCCTAAAGGATTTTAGCATATGTTCAGACCGGAAATGGTCATCCGCTTCTAAGGATTCTCCATTTTACAAACACCAACATCACGTCCACCCACGGACCTTGGAAGTTAAGCAGTGGACGGTTACAGAATGGAGCGCATTTCAGTTTATTCAGACAATTATTAATAAAAATAAAACGGAATTCTTTGCAGCTCGCTCAAAATCTCTAACAAAGTTCATGGATCAAGAAATCTAAATTGGTAGAATTATCTTTCGTAACAGATGCCCCATTTATTAAGCATTTGATGCCGAAGCTCGTCTAAATACTATTTAATAAATCAGTCCGTACCGCGAAGAAAACACTACACTTCACCATTACAAAGATCAACCGGTTAATGCATTTAAAGGATATTATCACTCTTTACCCTGAGAATCAAACGAATTCGACAAATGCATAATGAAAAGCTACTGACTTTTAAAGCAGGCAAGTGGTATATATACTTACCACCAGGTTTTCAAGGGTTTAAACAGTTTCGTCAAGAATTTCGGCTACTAATATGTCTTGTTGCTTTAGAAATTCGAATCCCACAGTTTAACGGAATTCTTTTATTATAAATGATGACGTAAACAAACAGAAATCAATGAAATAAAAAATTGAATTTGTGTTAGAGAGAAGACGAACCTAATTCTCTTCCAAGAGTTCACAAATGTAAATGAAAACCTGTAAATGTTATAAGCAATTATAATAAATAGGATGCACTTACCTCAATCTTTCTTCAATAGGAATTTCTAAGTAATTCACAGAAGATAAGTAAGTACTTTGGTTATGGCGAAAGACTTTTAAAAGCACAAAAATATCTCGTCTACAACACACTTCTACCACAAGCGATTCACAGCTCAACTCTTTCCACAATGACGAAAGTGGATTGTTCACTCCAATATATACTAATGCGACAATGCCGAAGGCAACTATGACGTAACAATTGGTAAAGGAATGGAGTGTAATACGGTCTATACCGTCTATTATACTGCATGCATAAGAAATGAAAAATGACCCTTACGGCATGCTCAGTCAATATTGTTGCAGGTGTGGTTTAGAAATTCCAATAGTTACATTGTTGTACACGCAGGTGTTCATATAACAGCTGACCATTGTTGTCCTATATTTACACATTATTTTTATGAGATGATAAAGTTGCGTCATATTGTGATAAATATATATTTGTTTAAATCTTGTCAGTCTGAGCACAATAAAATTCCTATTAAATATTAAAATATTACTATAATTAACTAACGGGATATATCTGATTATTTTAATGGAAAAAATTATCATGGTTCATATGTTACATGGTGTTCAGTTTTCCTATTCCAGTACGTGTGACGTCACATACAGTATGTCCGTCAACAGAGCATCCATAGCTTAACTACGTGCTCTTTGGATAATTTTGCGTCGAAAAGTTCAAATAAACGTGGGTCCAATCTGCTCCGCACTCCCTATGCAATGGCTGTGTTTGAGAAATTAGTTCACTAAGCAAGATAACACACACCCTCATTTCGGTAGGCGGGTGACTGCATTCCTAAATCAACAGTTTCCAGACCGTTGGATTGACCGAGGTGGTCCATTGCTTGGCCAGCGAGAACACCAGATCTTTAGCCTTTGAACTACTTTCTGTGAGGTCACATGGAATCCTTGGTTTATTCCATCAAGTCAAACAGTAGGGCTGAGCTGCTGAGTCGAATAATGGATTCCGGTGCTATAACAAAAAATTATCATTACTGTGAAGAGAGCTGTTACTTCAATTACACGAAGGGCTCAACTGTGCATCAACAAACAGGATGGTCATTTCGAGTCACGTAAATAACGTTAGTAATTAAAAACCGAATTCAGAGTGTAGTCTAAACTTAATAATAATAACGACGACGTAACCTAAAATTAAATTGAAATAATGTAAAAGTTACAAATATAATAAAATGCTCATTCTCATTTTCTTGACAAACTTTTGCAGATCAGACCCATGTTTATTTGAACTTTTCGACTCAAAATGATCCCAAGAGCACGTAGTTAAGCTATGGATATCCCGTTGAGGGATATTCTGTATGATGATGAACGGAAAGATCACTAATAGCTTATTTCCATGCTGTGTGTTCTGCTTCAAAAACTTTACATTATACAAATGAACCACAACTACGTTTTGTGTCATGCTTCTGCTTGAGCGCATTACTGACTGGCAGTTTGTGTGTGCGTATGTGTATTTCGTAGGCATTAATTTATTTATGTTATGTTTTATGCAAAAAAAAACCCTACTCTGCCCTCAAATTTCCACCGCCCTCCAATGTCATGACTTGTAGAGTATGTCATGCAATACACAAATTGGGGGAAAATTCATTGCATTGCCATGAAGATTAAAGTAGGTCAGGAATGTAGAGAGTGACCTTCAACCCCACACAAGAAACAAAACTGAGCTTTTTATACATCTTTCCATTTTGCATGCATTTCATGATGTTATGTATATAATGTCATTATTCACATTCATTTTTGCTTCTCAGTTTTTTGGTAAATCTTGAATACAGGATTTTCAAGACAGAATTAATACAGCCTACTTTCCTATTGCACATACTTCCTGTTCTACAAATTTTGTTTTTAGGCAATGCAAGTTTATAATCAAATACTAAAGGTCAATTTGGCCATGGGTTAGTGTGCTTGGCGTTTGCATAAAGGGTTTTTCAGATGTAATCATACTAAAGTGAGAATTTTTCAATCACTCACAGATTTGTATATATGCCTACTTTTCTTTCAGAAGTCAGAACAGTATCCCCAAACATTTGGTTGTAAAATATAAATATTCAATAGAATTTTCATTCTATAAAGTGTCAAAGTGTATCATTTTTAGTATTTTCACAAAGCTCGTAGCAAATGATAAACATATATTCATGTTTTTATTTCATTACTATTAATGGTCACAGTTAAAATTGAGGTTATGAATGTTATTGTTGCTTCCTTTAACAGTGACATATTGAAAATAAACATGCAGAAAACCTTTATGAGAAGTTCTCAGTTCAATAATTTGAAGTTGGTAAAAATTATTCAGAAAACTTATCCTACATTGCAGTGTAATAAGAAGAATACAAAGACTTATGAAGGTTAAACTGACAGCAACCTTAGTCATACTGCACCTAAACCATATTTGATTTTATCAGGTCCCTTGCTGAGTCAAGGTGTTTTATTATTTATCCTGTTCTATGTACCTGCCTGGTTTATTGATTTTTCCTGAAGGTTATGTACCTGTATGCCAATTGTGTGCTTAGAAGAGGTGGTGTGGGGGTAGAGAAATCAATATTATGGGGACAGACTGCATGCCAAATAATGTAAAACAGTGACCGCTTCACATTTCTTATTGCGCGTATGCTACAGCAAATGGTAGAGTATGTATTTTTTGGAAATGGTGTAAGAATTTGGTAACAGTTGTTTTAAAGTGCGGTGTATTGAAATACCACTGAACAAATAGTACATAATAGAAATTTTGTTCTAGACAAATAATGTGCAACCAGTCTTTTAAAACTTATGACGAGGAATACCAGTTAATGAAATCTGTGTACGTGTAATTATATTACAAAGGTAATTTGTATTCCTAAAGGGTATACAAGTAATTTCGTGGTATAAAACTGATTGTTTATTCGAGGAATGTGAAAGAAAAGCTACTTTATGGCAGGCAGTGATTGAATGAAGAATGTGAAGGAACAGCTACTTTATGGCAGGCAGTGATTGAAAATAAATTGTCTCTCTGTGTATTTAAAATTCGTGATCAATATCAAACTTCGGTAATGGACGGATAGTGATTTGTAGCTGAGGTCAGAGACATATTCCTTCCTAGAAAGAAATATTTTTATGAAAGCAAAATGTAAATGAGGTAAGTTAATTCAACACAAGATAAGCAATATTCATTTTTAATTTCTTGGTGTCGAAAAGTAACTAGCATTTTCAGTTGGTATCAGTTACTAAAAGAACATATAGTGCAGAGTTTATTATATGCATTTTGGGACTAATGTACTATTTCTATAAGTAAAATAAGTTTGTGCTCCTTAATAAGTTCATATAAAAAAAAAATACTGGTGTTCAGACTTGAAATCTGACAAGAAACTGGTCCCGAGCATTGGAAATTTTCTTTTAGTAATAGCAGAATTAGGTGCAGTAATATATTTAATTTTCAGCTTCCGGATAGTTCCTCATTTTAATGAATGCTTAATTCATTTTGAAATGGAGACGACCCATCGCACAAGTACAGCATCAGGTACTAACAAACTCACAGTTCCATTCTATGCTCCGCCACCATTTGTAAAGAAAACCAGTGCCGAGATTATCAGTGAGGCCCGAGCGTCCATAATACACGATAAGGAAGGAATTAGAATTGAAAACACAAGAATGGCTGCTTCTATAAGACCTGTTAAAACCAAGAGACCATTCACTCCAAGAGAAAGACAGAGGACACTGTTTGGAACAGCTCAGAAATCAAGTTGTAGACCACCAAGCTCATTCAGGTTAGAGATAATTTATTAGATATTCTGTTATACTTTTTTTAAGGGATTTATACGCCTGAGGTACTCGTCTTCTGGCGTGTGTAAGGTTAGAAATTTTTTCATTTCCAGTTACATTGAGTAAAACTAAATATGGATGATATTTAGTAGTTTAATTATCAAAACATAATTTGGAAGAAAACCAGTTTGAAGGCAGTCAGAATTTGTGCGCAAATTGTATATTGTATGTTAACACATTGCAAGACGGAAATACCGCTACTCCGACAGTGTAAAAGGAACACAGAGTGTGAAGGTGAGTATAAAAATGTTTGCAATTCGCAGTTGGTCCTACTGCTGAATGTGCTTGCAAACGCAAGCACAGAATCTCTGTTGTTATAGTCATGTATTTGACCGTCACCATTCAGGTGTTTTATGCCTTTTGCATCATCATTATCGCGGCTGTTCCGTTACTCGATGCACCAAAGAAGAGAAATATGGAGTGTGGGCTGAAGGTGTCTGGGGCATGGAAATTCACTGCAGACTATCAACGTAGCATGGTGACGGTCAAGTCACAAGTGAACAAAGAACTTTTATTTAGTTGTCTTAATTTACTTTATAATACAGAAGCTGTATGAAGTGAAATAACCCACTTTCAATTCAGGAAACATTTGTTTGTGACCTATACCTTGGAGTGGAAGTTTGGGTTGTAGATGGAAAGGGAATTCACTGAGGTAGACAAATGTCCAAGCCCAGTTGTGCCATCTGCAGAAAAAGCATATGAAACGCTAAGCAGTGAGTTAGGAAATGTGTCATCCATATGTTTATAACAAATCAAAATGATATTCGTGAGGAAGTTAGTCGGAGGCTAAATTCCGGAAATGCTTGTTACTTCTCAGTTCAAAATATTTTGTCTTCCCGTCTGATTTCTAAGAACCTGAAAATTAAAGTATACAAAACAATAATCTTGCCCGTTGTTTTGTATGGGTGCGAAACATGGTCTCTCACTCAGAGGGAGGAACACAGATTGCAGGTGTTTGAGAATCGGGTGTTGAGGAGGATATTTGGGCCTAAGAGGGAAGATTTCCTCACTCTGAATCAGGCTTTGGTTTAAATCTTATTCATTTTAAACCTTATATAATGAATTCTTCTTGGGCTATCAGCCATATCAGGTAGTTGAATGGATCAGATCATATATTTTAAATTTGCTTAACTCTCTCGTTACAGCCTGGGTTATTTGCAGTTTCAAGATGCTGATCTTGGCAGTTCATTGAGCGCAACGCCTCACATTAGACGCTTAAATCCAATCCCTGCTACGCCATCTGCATCTCTCAGCACCAGCAGCAGCTTGTTAGATCTTAGAGACTGGAAAACATTGCTCAATGCCACAACTTCAGAAGGCTCTAGAAGCAGAGTTCTTTCAGCTCAGCCCCTTGAAATCCCATTATTTCTAACTTCTGGTCAGATAACCAGTGCTGCAAAAAGATTTCGTCTGCCATCTATTGATGGAGGAGGTAAACCATCGCTGAGTCAGAGACATCAGTTTCGAGCGACAGCTTCACTAGACAATCGTAAGTTACTAACTGGATACACATTTTACCACTTCAGTTTTGTAACTCATACACAATATCTAGTGAAAAATTAAATAAAATATGTAAACAAGCATTCCACAAATATAAATAAAAGAAGTAAAGTTGTCCCACTATACACCATGTAGGCGCTTGGGGGGAGTGGAGGTATAGCGCCCACTCATTCTTTACCTCGGCACTAGATGGGGGTGAGTGGTTAGCATCGCTTCCTGGCCACGCTTTAACCCCGGGAAAGGATCACGGTACCCATTGGACAGGAGACTGGGTGGGCCCCAGAGCCAGTCTGGATGCAGGAACTAGAGGAAGAATCATCTGCCCCTGTCGGGGATTGAACCCCAGTCATCCAGCCTGTAGCTAGTCACTATACTGACTGAGCTATACCAGCTCATTTCTCAGAGTTATATCATACTTTCTTTTGTATGTAAAAACAAACTTTTAATAACTTTTTGATGCTTATTTTAACATTTTAAATGTCTTAGTAAAAATAAACTTGTTGAAATCATTAGTGACAATGATTTATTTATATTTTATTTCAGTTCCTGAAGAAATAGAAGTTGATGACAATGAATCTCAGGATTCTGGAATTAATTCAAGTAGCATAAAAGAGGCTCCTCCTGCTCGCAAAGCATACAGTTGTCCTATGCAGCGCACAACTGAGCTGGATAAATGCACAGTTAAGAAAAAATTGCAGTCTGCTTCAGAACGAAAGATGTTACAAGAACAATCATCCTCCATTACAGAAAATAATTCTGGGACAAAGAAAGATGCAGCAGAGTCAGTAATAGTGGTGCAGAGCAAAACAAATGAAGAAATAGCCAATAACGGAGTGAATTCTGTAAAAGTTGTAATGAAAAATCCTAAAGGCAGAAATATTATAAATAATGAATTATTGGAAGTTAAGCAAAAAATGCAGGAGGAGATTTTCCAGAAAGATTCTTCACATAGTGTAAGAGACAAAAAAGAGATTTGCTTAGAATCCACACACAAGAATTCATTTAAGACTAAGACACTTCAGCTAGATGCTAATTTAGCCACATGTGAAGAAAACACACTTGGCACTGTCAAAGAGCCAACGTCCAAAAATAGAAACTCATATCCACCAGATAAAAGCAAGAAAAATGATTCTACTGCAGACAAAGAACTTTCTTCACAAGATCAACAGTTAGAAGAAAATGTATTTGGCCCAGAATTAAAAACTAAAACTTCAAATAATAATGCAAAATTCTCTAATAAATCTGAAAATAATTTTCAAGGCCAGAAAGACAAATCTGTCAATTTGAATGCAAAGGAATGTACCATTACCAATAGTGCAAAAAAATATTCAAAACAAGTTTCTAAAAATAGTATAATTACTATACAAAGATCAGCAACAGGAAATCCTGTTGTAGGTGATAACAGGTTATCTGTAAGTAAAAATGAAATCAGTGTGAAAAATGGGACAGAACCAAAATTCTTTGATGAGACAATTGCACAAAACCCATCATCCAAAGACAACTTTTCCACTGCGGACTCAACAACAGAAATGAAGGAAAGGCAGTCATTTTATCAGGCAAAAGAAGTGAATGAAACTGCTGATAAATGCATTGATATTAGAGAGAAATCTGTGGTTACTGTCAGTGAGGAGAAAAACAACTTTATTCAGTCTATCTTAACTGCACTGAACAGTCTTGCAGGAAAAGGTGAGATTATTTATAATCTGTTTATAGTGTATATAATGCACAGCTCCTCCAGATTGGGGTCGCCATCCCACTTCCACCATGGCCACAGAGCCGTGGACTTCTTGCTATCCGGTCCATAGCCCCTATGTCTGCAGGCTTCCTCTCCCGTGTAAAAAATCTCCCCAGGCTTTGAAAATCCATAGCTTTGCCCTTACTGGGTTTGGACACCCCTAGGCTATCACTATTACTGCTTATACCACAATGGGCTTGCCACCACCAGAACGTCCCCCCAGGAGCTTGGGTACCAGTGGGTCCTGCACCCCCTGAGGACGCACCATGGCTATCCCACTCAGTTTTGCTCTAAGTTGGGCTTATCACACAGGCCTTTGCCTGGAATTTATCCCTAGGGAAAAACACCCTGAACTTGCTTCTCTGGAGGCTTCAACCCTCAGGCTTCCTCTCAAGTGTTTTAGTTGACCAAGCTTTGTAAGTGAATAGCTTCTCTCTCGTTGAGCTTAGACAACACCTGGGAGTGTGCCATCATGGTTAGACAACCTCCAGGACTGACCTCTGGAGGCTTGATCAACCAAAGAACTAGGCCACCTATGGGGTCTGCACCCCTAGGGAAAACCCTGGAGCATATTCCCTGAGCCTGATTTAAAATGGTTTGCCTTGAACAGAGCTATACCACCCTGGTCTTTTCCCATCGTGGACAAGCCCTCTGTGCTTGTTTTTCCAGAGACTTTGCCTTCCTGAGAGCTTCCTCACACTTGCATTGCCTGTTTTGTTTTGTTGAGCGTTAAATTAATGATTGAATTTCCATGGGTGCTTGTGTATTTGTCTGTAAATGTACCCCATCATTTATATGAATTCAGATAATAAATATGTGGGTACATGAAAACAATTTTGACAGCAAATGGAAGGTTACTCTTTATCTAACTACTAATTATTATATGCTTTTAAAGAGATAACATCTAAGAGTGTGTGGCACCTTTGTAATTTTACTGTAATCCAAAGAGTACACCATTCCAATCTTGTTTCTTTTTCTTTCGTGTTCCAGAGGAAAATATAGAAGAGGTTGTATCGTTAATGCTGAAACTATATTCTGCTCTAGAGACCGAAGGAGAAATTGGAAAAAAATTTAGAAATACAAAACTCAGAGCACAAGTATTGAAAACACTGTATAAATTTCTTGAATCGTCAAATGATATGTTACTACTCCAGATTGCCCGGATCATCCTTGCTGTAAGTAATTTATTGTTTGCAGTAGATATATGTTAGAAGGACAAAATTTGTCAAGTAACTGCTAATAAACTATGTGGGAGTGGAAAGAGCATTTGTGCAGACACTCGCAGAAAAACAAGTTAAAACATTATGGTTGTTACAGTTTCGAGTTAATGGCAAAAACCTGTCGGGTGTTTGCAAGTTGGTGTTCAAAGTTTCTAGAAGTGACAAGAATGACAAACTGTTCCTGGAGGACAACATTCTTGGTATGTACCAAATAATGATACTGAATCGTATAAGGTACATTGTAAACAAACCTACATTCAGGTGAGGTTTCCCAGGACACTCCAATCTTTCCTGTTGTTCATTCCATCATTCCTTTGCCAACACCAATATTAAAAATAATATACAAGTTGGATTTTAAGGTACTCATAGCTACGAGTATGAATGTGGCTCTCCACTGGATTGCACTGCACCATTGTTTCAGAGGTCCTTGCTTCCTCCATCATCATCATCAAGACTTCTATGAGACTACATAATGCTACAACCCAGAAGACAGCCTTCATGATACTATATAACATTTATGGTTGGTATAGCATCACTAAACCGCCACGGTGGTCTAGCGGTTAGAACGCTGGTCTTGTAATCCTGGGGTCTCGGGTTCGATTCCCGGCGGTGCTCGAATTTATAACTTGTGTTGGGCAAGGCCGTGGTCTAGGCAACACGGAGTTTTCCTCCGGGGGCTTCTCTGGTTTCCCCGTGGCATCCCAACAATTACTCCATTTACACACAGAAGACGGCAATGGCAAACCACTTCTGGATCATCTGCCAAGAACGTATATGAACAGGTCCCAGTCCGAGAAAAGGATGGAAGGATCCTGTTCATATGGACCTGTCGTCAGACAGAACAATAAATAAAAAAAAAATTACCTGTCTTACCACAAATTAACTCGAAGCCTAAAATTCCATTGTCCCAAATTATCACTTCTTACCATTCTAAGACTTTAATTGTCATTGTTCTTATCATAAGGACGAGTGAACGAAGCCTTTGAAACTTAAAAAGAACATTAATTTTATCTATTAGAAATAAAGACTCTTTTACTTGTTTCAATTATTTTTGTATCTGTTCAGTGTTGCCAATGATTTCTTTGTAAACATATTACAGGAGATGTCGTTCCGGTTACTAAGCTCTGCCGTGACAAGCAGTCGTTGAAATGATGGTTAATTTCCGTGCGGGGCAAATGTTCTCCAACTTTGTTTTCATTCATCGTTAAAACTTTAAATTCGTGACGTGTAGACATGGCGCCTTGCGGTCTGCACACGTCTAGTTTGCGTTCCTAAATCTGCCGTCTTAAATAAACGCGCATCACTAACTGCAGGAACAGTTTTTTTCTTTAGAAGCTAATAGTCACTTAGTTTATCAAGAAAATTACCATTGATTATGGTATAACATCTAATTCAATATATCACATCAGACAGGATCTATAAACCAATCAAAATAAAACAAACTTCTATACTGCAGTGTCTTTCTGTAAATTGAAAACTAAAGCTTATATTTTCATCCCTTTCATAAAATCTACACCCCTTATCAGTAAGTTAATTGTATAGTTACAGTATTTATTTATATTTTCTGTTCCTACTTCTCCAGAGTATACCAGACAGTCTTCAAAACTGCAGTCTTGTATGGTACACCCTGAAGCAGGGAGCATAACACCACATTACATTGTGAACATTTAAATTTTGTCCGTATTTCTTTGTTTTTTATGGACCACACACAGCAATGAACTCACTTTCCTTCTGAGGGCCAGTTTTCACTGTGCCAAGTGTCAAATCAGTTCAGTCAATTCAAGTTGCAGTTTTTCTGGATCATCACTGACTTCAACAGAGAATTGGTTTTAAAATATATGTATATTTGTAGCAAACTGTGGGGCGTAGGGCATTTTCCTCTAATTCATCTACCGCAGGAGTGGCTTTAGTTATAAGTAATTTACTGATTCATCAAAGAGGCCACACGAAGAGGTGTCTTGGGCTCCATCTGGCCCACAGGCCGTACACAATTAGAAACTAATGTAGTGCTCTGAAATATAAATATAAAATATCAGACAAAATAATCGTTGCAGACAAATATCATCCGTGTTATTATTTGATAATTTTCTTTGAGGTCTGTGCCCATTTAAATAGAAACAAAGAAAATTATTAAATGTAAAACTAGGTTTTGTATAACACAGATGTATTACAACAGAGCTTGTGGTAGAGTCCATGCTGATTTTCATGGCCGATTGATAGACGATGATAAACATGAATCCTCTCTTTGTGTATTTGAGGATGGGGAGTATAAAATCAGTTGCACTATAATACTGTATGGACCATTTGCAGTCATATGAAATAGTAAGGCTCATTACACATTATAAATTTACCAGATATATGCGTCTGTCGAATTATGTAGAATGATAGCTGAGGAATGTTTATACAAGATGCATTATACTTTAATTCACCTATAGTAATCGAAACCAACAACGCTGTCCTCTATTTATTATTATAACTTTTTACTCAGCCACTATTACAGTGCTTCTGATGCTGATCTGTATTTTAACTGTTCCCAGAACTTTTTATGGAAGTACTTGGCTTAGCAAGTCCTCTGGAAGATGCAGAATCTTGTGTATATGGGTATGGTGCTCTCAAGTTCCTTACAATGAACACTGTTATACTTGCTAAAGTTCTCAAACTTGGAATATTGGAGTTAATGGTTCTTCATATGAAGATAGTTAATGCTGCGGTAAGTTGTGACATCACATATTTTATGCATTAGGATTTTAAATATAGTTAAAGTAATGGTATTAACACAACCATATTCACAGTTCGTGGTTTACCTTTCTGCCTTAAGCCTCTCTTGAAATTAACTATATTATTTTCAGAACTGGCTTCAGTAATTGCTGTTACTGTAGTCCAATACTGGGATACTGGGAACGACCCGTTCTTCAAGTGCCTGAGCACTGCGGGTCCCAACTTTTCGTTGACTTGATCTATAGACATTTTGGTAGGACTCCTTGGACGAGGGATCGGCCCGTCGCAAGGCCTCTACCTGTACGCAGGACAGCACAACACAGAAAAACGCGGACAGACATCCATGGCTTGAGTGGGATTCGAACCCACGGTCCCAGCGACCAAGCGGCACAAGGCCCACGCCTCAGACCACTGCGGACCCCGTAGTCCAATATGCTCTCATTTTATCATAACACACAAAATTCAGAAATGTCTAAATATAATATTACAAAGTTATTGCCTCCTTTACTAAATGATTTGTATCTGCAAAGTTCCTGTGTCGAGTTATCTAAAATATTCCTGTATTAAACATTAGGACAACACGTGCCACCTCGTTTACCCTTAATAATTATCCTCACATTTTTCCTTCGGTGCTGGATAACATCAGTGGTTGATACATTATTTTTTGTTGTTGTTGCAGCGTGCTGAAGGCTCTCATATTCCAGAACAAACTAGCCACGCCTTGTTCCAACTCACTGGAGCCTTACGAAATGTTGCAGGAGAAGAGGAAATGTTTCCCAAGTTTGTATCAACTGGTGCTGTCAATGAGTTGTGTAAAGCCATGGATTTTTTCTCTTCTGACCTTGATGTGATCAGTAACATTTCAAGAACACTCAGGTATTTTAGTATTCAGTCTTTCTCAATGGTGTACAGTTTCCGTTAGCAATATGAAGTATGTTGTTTGCTGTTTTCATGATATAGGTGCTACTCTTTACATGCTGTAGTGAACAAGAATTTACAAAACCATTTTGTATTACTTGTGGTGATGTACTAGCAAACAACAGTCTCAAACCTTCTCTACTTTGCCACCATTTGGAAATGAGGCACCCCACTTAAATAAATAAACTCTCAACTTTTTGAATAAAATTTTGTTTGGATATTATCCATCGTCTAGTAAATATAAAACGTAAAACGACGGCTTTATCGTGTTCAATGAATTTTCATTTCTACGTCTATTCTTTTACGTCCCACGGATGGATGGTGTGGTGATGTCTTTTTATTCCGGGACTTTCACTTTTTTATTTTGTCCGGAGATAGGGATTAGCTCTATCTAGTGGACCCAACTGTGTAGGAACCTGAAGACGGAGATAGAGTCCCATCTCCGAAACGTCGTTTTACGTTTTATATTTACTAGACGATGGATAATATCCAAAAAAAAAATTATTCAATTGACTCTTCACCATCGTCAAGAAGTTTTAGGTTCTCAACTTTTTAGTAACCTCTGCTAGCAGGAAAGGCCACTACAGTGTTGTTAGCATTTCAAATACATACATTTTGTCTTGTGCAAATTTGAAAACCAGGCACAGGAACAAACTCAATGCAGAACCAGGTTTAAGACTTCATCTTTCTTTTGTGATTCCAGACCAAGTTCATTTGCTCATTGCAATGTTCATTCAAGGCCTCTACATGCTGTGACAGATTTTGTAGTTATATGTAACAAGTTGTAGATTTATGTTTGAGAAAAATGCCAGATCTTTAAAAGTTTAGTGTTATTTAATTGTGATTACTGAAAAGAGCACATAAATAGAACACTTGAAAATGTGACAGGACGTCCACCATTGACTTTTCCAGTTTTAATAGATGGTTTGTATTGTTCTGATGGACACATTTATGAAGATCACTGAAATTTATTGTCATAACACTTCACTGTACATTGACTTTAATGCTTAGCATTTTTATATGATGTGTGAAAGAACTTTGTGCTGCTTGGCAGTGGAATGTCAATACCAGGCACTTTGAATACATAATTGAATTGAGAGCCCACAAATACTAAAATGAGCTAATCATTTTGCTGGATTACATTTCACTCAATGTGCTTAAACATGCTCAATTACCTAAAATTTGGGAATAATAATGAAATGGGTATATTGTTACTTTCATGATATATCAAATCTAAAACTTCGTGATGATGGTGAAGAGTCAATTGAATAATTGAAATAAAAAATTGACTTGTGGAGAAATGAATAGGAAACAAAAATTGTCTATTCTGTGACAGAAATCCACATCATAGACAAATAATGAAATAAAAAATTGGCTTGTGGAGAAATGAAGAGGAAACAAAAATTGTCTATTCTATGACAGAAATCCACATCATAGACAAATATTTCAGTGTAAGATTCATAGGTGGATATTCCATCAAGTAATTTTCCTCTCATTATAAGTTGTTATGCAGATTTACTCCTCGTGATTTAAGAAATATTTTGATGTTGAATTAAAATTAACTTTATGATTAGGATAACGTGATATTTTTAATGTCTGGTTTATTTCTTCTGCAGTATAATCTCAACACATGATGACTGCTGCATGTCAATAGTTGATTATAAAAACAGTTTCAAGGTATTTGTCCAGTTGTTACAAAAATATCCTGGTCGACAAGACATTATAGTGCGATTGGGTTACGTCCTTGGAAACTTAATGGCTAGTAGCGATGTTGCTAGAACTAAGGTAAGAATGTATCTGTGATACTTTATTATATCTTTAAGTTTGAATTTATGTTCAAGAGGAGATAAGAGGGTGTTAATTTAATTCAACATTTGAACCCCCCCAAGAAGGGGATTGCCAGATTATTTTACTGAGGCCACGATCTTCCCAGGCCGGGAGGTGGTACGGCTTGGGGAGGCTAAAGCGGTGAAAAGTCAAAAGAAAACCAAATGAAACTGCTTCGAATAATCAAAGTAAATTATTTTTTTGAAAAATATTTAAATATAAGATAAACAGAACCAAGACACATTTCAGGGCTCAAACTCCGGCTGGGTATGCGACTCCAGATGCCCAACTCAACCCCCACACACCCTGACTTGCCTTCCGCCTTTTTCCTCGAGTCGTTCTCTCTCTGGCCGACACACACAGACTGTTTTTACTGCCCTGCTGTCTGATCAGGGTCTCGAAGCCGCCAACTCCAAAGAACTTAGAGAGGGGAGATAAGCCACTTCGAGCCATGAGGCATGGCTCACATTGTACCAGCTGTCCCCGTTTTCTTCATTGCCGCTGCGCAATGGCACTTTTTTCCCCTCGGAATACTCTCCTTGGAATCACATTTCTTCCAGTCCTTCACACAGCTGAATGCCTCTTGGGACCTTACACTTAATGCACTTCTTAAGTGCTGTCATTTTTACAGCGTGATTGTCTTGTAAGGGAAAATTGTGACTCTTGAGAAAAAGAAATTGAACTTGCATCAGATCAGATCAGGGAACCAGAGCATGGAGTAACATTTCAGCACCATTCCTTGCTATAATCTGAGAAGTGTGGAAGTTGGCATTATTGTGACTGAAGAGCCATGTTCTGTTGTGCAAGCAATGTATTTTTTCATGGAGAGTACAACGGAGTTTCAAATGCAATACTTCAACATAGGTTTTCCTGTTTTGCAGCAGGCCTCAATGAAGGGAACACTTTTGTCACAGTGAATCAAAATTATTTCACCACTGAAGAGCTATGTTTCGTCCTCAGTCATAAGTATTATAACATTTTGTTATTTGATTTGGGGTCACTAAGTTTTATGACTGCCTTCATGTGCATCGTCTGGCCTGTATTGTTATCCATCTTTGATGTTTTTCACCAGTACCAAACCATTGTTTCATTTTGCTCTGTTCCTCAGGTAAAGTGAAACAAATACCACTTATTTTTTTATTTATAATTTTGAGATCTGGAAATTCTCTTCATCTGAATTATTCAATTTTTTTTTTAAAATAAAAATGTCTGTTCAGTCTGCCAGTATTTAGAAAGTTCGTTGTATTCTTTTACACACAAGATTGTAATGAAAAATATATTTTCTCAAATCTAAAACTTCTTGACGATGGTGAAGAGTCAATTGAATAAAAGATTTCTTGGATAATATCCATCGATGGATAATATCCAAGAAAATTTTTATTCAATATATTTTCTATTTCATTTTAGCCCACCTTCCCCTATATTTCTTATCACACATGCTTGTGTACATTGGTCTGTAAAAATTATAATTTTAAATATTAGACATGTTTTGTTTCTTCCACTGTTGTTTGTTCCATGCATGATTATTCTTGTTGCAGTTCTTCAATGAAGATGGTGCAGTTGCTTCTATGCTGAACTTACTGGCCATTTATATGGATAAAGACCATAAAATGTTGGGATCCACAAATCATCACAGTGAATTTAACTCTGATGCAGGGTCAAATGGATCTGTTGAAGATGTTATAATAAAGGTACAGATTCTTAATTAGCAACACCCAGGTTTTGAAGGGCCTAACCATTCAGAATTAAAAAATTGAATTCTTGAAGGCTTACAAGAATTACTATAAATAACTCATGGTAGGAAGGCATAATGAAAATCTTGAAATAAAGGTGTCTTTTAGCATCATGCTATTGGACTGCTTTATACAGCAGGCAGTTAAAACCTATGGCTTATGGGATGCATGTTGCCCTCTGATGTTTTATGTGGCCCAACTCAACTGCTAAATTATGTGCAGCCCAATATTTCCCATTTTAATAAATATCAAGTTTCAGTTGCATGTAAAATGGCTGCTTCTGTACTGCTGTTTCATATTTAAATTAAATGAAACTAACATTTGTGTATGCTTGTAGAAAGCATAAAACCAGCAGAACTTTTGAGGAATAAGAAGAGGGAGTATCTAAAAGATCAGATAGGGGAGCTGGAAACTAACAGCAAAAACAAAAACATTAGAGTTGTATAGAGGCATAAGTAAATTTAAGAGGGGGTACAAACCTAGGACACATTTGATCAACGACGAGAATGGGGATCTGCTCGCAGACTCGCACGGCGTAGTAGACAGATGGAAAGATTACTTTAGTAAGTTACTACATATTCACATAGCAGATAAATTTAAAGAGCCTGAAGTACATAAAGCAGAGCCTTTCATCTCAGAACCGACCCTCAATGAAGTTGAAATTGCCACTGGGAAATTAAAACGTTATAAAGCTCGAGGTATTGACTCAATTCTAGCAGAAATAATCCATGCAGGTGGTAGGACACTGCACTCAGAGATACACAAACTTATAGTCTCAATTTGGAACCAGAAAGTTCTACCATAACAGTGGAAAGAATCAATTGTTTCCTCTATCTATGAAAGAGGTGACAAAATTGAGTGCGGTAACTTCCGAGCTATCTCTCTTTTGTCACCGTCATACATAATTTTATTCAATATTCTTCTGGTATGGTTAACAACATTTATGAATGAGACTATCAATGACGATGAATGTGGGTTCTGCTATAATAGGCAACTATTTATCAGATCTTTTGCATAGACAAATATGTGGGAGTATAATGGGTCAGTACACCAACTATTTGTGAACTTTCAGAAGGCATATGACTCATTTAGAAGAGAGAGGTACTGTATGGCATTTTAATTGAGTTTTGAATACCAAAGGAACTTATTAGGTTAATTAAGATGTGTATTGATGGTATATCTAGTAGAGTTTGTATAGGTAACCTTCTGTCAGATCCCTTCCCAATGCACAATGGCCTTTATCTCCAATGCTTTTTAATTTTGCTCTAGAATGTGTTATCAGGAAGGTCAAAGGGACTCAGGAAGGGCTTGAATTGAATGGCGTGCACCGCGTACTTGCCTATGCTGACGATGTCAATTTGTTGGGGGATGGTGTGGGTACCATAACCAGAAATGCAGGAACTCTCCTACAGGCTAGCAAGGAAATATGCCTAGAAGTAAATGTAGACAAAACAAAATACGTGGGCGTAATACGGAATCAACATCAGAAACAATGGCGGAACATAATTATAAGTAATTATCAAAAGTAGATGGTTGTGACTTGTGATAGCTTCTGAAACGATCGCCTCTTTTTTTAACTGCCCTCGATAGACATGCATGACGTACACTCAGTCAATGAGTCGGTCATTAACGTACATCAAACTCTTTTCTGTGTAATATTTTCTTACTTCAATCCAGTTTGTGCAGGAATGTGACTATTCTTTATTTCCAGCTGATTCGTATTCTCGCTAATATGTGCATTAATCCGGAGGTAGGCAGCAGCCTGGCATGTTCACCTACTGTATTCTACAGCTGTAATGGACATCAAAGGGAAATGAACACCAATCATATCAGTATTGGTAATACAGGAGATGATAACAGGGTAAGAAAAACAATTCTCTCGTGTCTCATGATTTAACTCTGTTGTGGATTGGACTGGAAGCCATACTAAGAAGACCTGATATATAATTTTAATGGGTTCATCCATTAATTTTATTTATGAATGGTCTTAATTGTCTAGGGAAATTAAAAACTGGGGCATTACTTGTTCTGTTCTATTTTGGAGGAAATATGTTTTTTTTCCAGTAATCCAGACGAAGTATTGCTTTTCACACTTTTGTTTAGACGATCGATATTATCACATACGCTGTCGGTAGTTTTTGTCTGTTTATCATTTTTCAGATCATATATTTATAAAATATCCGTATTGAGGATGATTCTATAAATAGTTTCTTACACAAAGGCAAAATCCTAATTGCAAGTACAGTACAGCTCAAAATACATTATAAGAATTGCAGTCCTTGTAAAAATGTCCTTACATTTTGGTCTTTCAGACACAGCAACATGGAGGTTTCATTACATAGTTATTAATGAGTGCAAGAAACAAACTGCTAAACTACAAACTTTTTTTAAACATTTAATAATTGTTAATTTTATATTTTTTTAAGGATGGAAGACAGTTTTTAGATATCCTTCTAACTGTGTTGCGCCGCAAATCAGTGATTGAAAGTGAAGAGTTAGTGCACAGTATTCTCAGTACACTCAATAACCTTTCTTATTACCCAGCGAGTAATGATGGAGCATTTGGGGAACGGCAGCTAGAGATTGCACAAGGTATATTACACCTTATTTAAGAAAAGTGAAGTTTACTTGTATGATCTGAAACTTTTACGACGACTAAGTATAATGAATTCTTCTTGGGCTACCAGCGGTGTCACGTGGTTTAATGGAGAAAACACCTTTTTTCCATGTTTATTATTTGATTAAAGCATTTTAACTACTACCAGTTGATACTAATGTTCATTTTAGGTAGTTAGAAACACTAGATGTAAAGGCTGTGACTTAAGAACATATAAAAATCCTTCCACATTGTGGAGCAGAAAAATGTATGAACTTCTGAGTGGTGATTCCATTAACGGAAGTCGGAAGAGTGGAATTTTTTTGTTTCTGCTGTCTTATTACATTTGTCCAGCCACTAATCACTAATTCTTTATTATTTGTTGTGAAAGGAAATTGTACTTCTTGTCCAAGATTGAACTGTGTAGTTTTGGAAATTAGTCTGTATCTGGGCAGCTAACAGAACATGTTACTTTTTAAAATGGGAATGCTAAACACTTTATGTTCTTCAAGTTTCTTGTAACTCCAATTTAAACTTAAAATGGTCTCCCTGCACACATAAAGATGTTTTTTTCACTTCTGTCTATGCTGAAGCCTCATTTTGGGGGATGCTGTTGTGATTATTCTGTGCTTCAAGCCACAATATCACTATGCAATTTCTTTTACTGATTTCCTTCTTGAGAGTCAATTACTAAAGTTCTTGGACTAGGATGATCACTCAAAATAAAATCCTCTCATCAGAGATGAACTGGTGAATCTGTCCTCAAAAGTAGTGATTTAGCCAGAATCAACAATTACTTTGTTAAAATACGTGCACGGAGCATGAGAACACTTTTGTGTACTTCAGCAGAAAATTTCAGCATTAAATAAAATTCCTCATAATATGTGGCCTGGTTGACAACTGAAAAACTAAATAAATATAACTAATATTTAAATACTTTAAAATAGTCCACACTTCTTAATTTCAAAGTGTTACTTATTCACGATACATGATCATTTTATTAAAAGGCTTATAATTTGATACTCTACAACCCATGCAGTTAAGAAACATTACATAAACTAAATACTGTACAACCGATGCAGTTAAGAAACATTACATAAACTATGAATAATTAATCAGCTGTTTTGGCCTTCATAGTAGAGTAAGCCATAATGTTCACTGACACAAATACTACATTTTTACTTTTTATGTGAGGTACCAAATGAGACAGAATTGTTGATTTTTCATAATATTAACTTTCTATGTGTGCTGCTTAAATTTTTGTTTATTGCATCCACTGAGTGGAACAATAAATTAGTTTTATTTACATTGAATTGCATGGAGAACTAGTCGGTTCCATCCTGTGTGAGAAAACTATATTTAACTCTGTCCATCTGCTTGTATTATTGTCAGTCCCCCCATTTCTCTTCATTAGTAGAAAATTAACTGCCACTTCAGTAGATGAAAAGTGAATGTCCAGATTACATTTGATTATTGAGTTTTTTGTTGGCCTAATGATCCCATGAATGAAAGCTAAGAACAGAACTGAATTTTTCAGCTCTGTCTTCCCTGCTAAACACAGACAACAAGGACTGTCTGGTGGAAGCAACGAGGGTGTTTGGAAACTTGACTAGATCCAAAGACACTCGAGACTTTCTTCTTGAGAGTGGTGCATGGAATCAGTTACTAAAGTTCTTGAACTGGGATGACCAGGAACTCCTTTGTACAACTATAGGAATTCTTGTAAACATGATGGCAGATTGGGATAAACGAATTGCTCTGAAAGAAGGCCATGGCATAGAAAGGTATGTGATGGAAATTTTAGTTTTATTTAAATGAAAAAAAATTATCATCCAGAATAATTTCACATGCGCAATATAATTCGCCTTTGTGCTGAAAATGTCCATTGTATAAGTGTGAAAGAAAATGTTTCTGTTCATGATGTGCTGTTTCTGATAACATATTTCACGGTGAAGATTTCCATCTTCTGGGTTATTGCGCTGTGTAGTCTGGTCGATGTTAACCAACGTTTCAGAGGTCATACTGCCTACGTCACCAGGGCGATGACGGAGGCAGTATGACCTCTGAAACGTTGGTTGACATCGACCAGACTACACAGCGCAACAACCCAGAAGACAGAAATCTTCATACTCGCCGCTGTGAAAACCTCAAATCTTACATATTTCACAGTGTTTCTCTCTTCAGGGTTTCTGAATCTCTTCTTGAACATAAGTCCATGAAAAGTTGTGTGATTGTTTCTTATTTATGCAGAAAATGATAAAACCCAAAACATGCGACTGAACATGATGCATGAACTGCTTAATTATGAATAAGTATGACTTAGAGTTGGGGTTTATTGCAGATCTTAGGTACCTAAAATATTGAGAAACCTTTACACACACTAAGTTTAATGCCTAATACTACTACCGGACCCTTAGTTGTGTAGGATCAGCGTACCTTGCTTTATGGTGCTGACATATTAATGCAGAGGGTTCAATATGATCCTACTAATGAAGAAAATATGTAATCAGGAAATAAACTTTACAATACCATATCTGTCTAAATACAAACACCTCAAAAAATTTTATAAAGATAAAAGATGCATGTTATAATTGAGAATTTCAGTCGTATAAATGTGGTATACCTGGGAATATACAGAGTGATCCAAAAGTCACACAACCAATATTAAAATATTTGTTGTTGGTTGCAATTCAATTCAATTTGATTGTATTAATATACATACAATATCACTGTAACTATACAAGGGCCACATCATGTTGTAACATGCTCATGCCAGTTTTTCAACAGTCAAAGTGAAAGGAAGTCTTTTTCACAAGTGCAATGATCGTTTATCGTCAAACACTTCCAGTTCTTACTTAAATTGCCAGAAAGAGTTTAGGCATACAGATGCTAACTCTTGTAACTTTACTGTGCCAGATTTAATTCTAAAACAGTTTGCTTCCAGTATTCTGATTTTGTATAGTTTTCTTAACAATTCTTTTTCAGATTTATTGTAACAAGTGAAATATTGTATTTTCAAGCTTTAATATTCTCGATCTACAGGAGTGCATAATATTTAAATCTCCCACAACATTCAAGGATTAAGTTACAAATATTTTGATCCCTCCCATGATATGAATATAGTTTATCATCTGGTACTTTGATTCAGTTGAATTGTTTTAAATTTAAGGTATTTGTATTTTTTGTGATTGAGAAATACGCAGCACAGCATGATTTTAACAATTTGTTGTTAAGTTGAAAACATTAATGATTATTATAAGGGTAAGTGAATAATTTGAATGAAAATTCTGAACTACACCTCTGTTTGTATCTGCCTGTGGTTTGATCATTTATCAGTGTTTTAACCTAACGCAGAATGCGTACCAAATCAGTTTTCATATAAGTTCATTTTGAGAAAAAGAAGAGACTGCAGTGTTCTCTTACATGTTGACTGCTTCAGTATTGCACTGAAGTTAATGGGATAATATTTAAAAAAAAATGAAGACATTAATATTGTATAAAGCAGTTGGAAATATGCACTGAAAAATCTGTTTTCTGTGAAATGTTATATTTAATTTCCAGGCTGACTAGTGTATTAAATAAATTTGGTGAAGGAGACTGGCAGCTGGCCACACTGATATGTCAGACACTTTGGAACTATTGTACTGAATCGACAAATCTTCATGCGGCTTTGGGAATCGATGAAACAAACCACTTGCTGGCAATATTGGTGGACTTTTTAGGTAAGGTTAATCGCCAAGATTTCCTCAGAATCATCACCACCAAATAACAGGCCTACTTTTCCAGATACTGATGTTACAAGCAGAATCTCAGGTTCCCACAGCAGTTTATAAATGTTTCAGAGGTCGTCGTCACTTCCATCATCAGGGTGACAAATCCTGATGATGGAGGCAGCAAGGACCTCTGAAATGTTGGTAAACTTCTACCAGACTACACATTACTGCAGTGCATATATTACAACACAGAATATTTTGTCAATCTCTTTGGAGGCCTTGGTAAGTATTTTTTTCCTCTGGTTTATCAATGGGGCAGATCCTGTCAGTGCTAATTTTTACAGTATGTTCCCATTAAAAGTTACGAGTAGGAAGTATTTTCAATACTCTCTTGATAGACATCAATACAGCCATGATCTTCATTGGTGGTACAGACACACAGATCGTAAAGAATTACATACATGATAGTTGGGAGCCCTGATATTATTACTCAGTCCAGGGACACGAATTATATGTGATCTGTCAAGGTCAGGAACTCTGTAAAGATTTACCATATTCATGTTGTGTTACAGATGAGGAGCGTTTGTTTGGAGTTGTAGAAGGTACAGAAGTAAATGAGGCACTGGCTGCATCCGGGCATTATCAAATGTGGGAAGAATTTGCTGGAGTAGCAACAAATTTACTGGAGAAGATGGAAATCTTCTTAGATTCTCTAGATTCACTGGAATCATTGGAACATATGGAACCACTTCTCATTAGTGATCATCAAGCTTTAGGACAGCAAATATCTTTCACACATCCTGATACACAGATTCATATCCTGTAAATATTATAAAAAGCTGAGGAGAAATGTTACACTATTTAGGATAAATAATTTTGGTAACAGAGACTTGTTCATTGTCATGATAGTCACAAGCACAAATAATAAAATTTTATTCTGTGTGTGGGAGGGGAGCAGGTTCGATAATTTGTTATTCCCTGATTTCTGGGAAGAAGAGTTATGCCAGCTAAAGTAAAGTAAAGTTTGTCCCGCTACGTGCCGTAAAGGCGCTTGGGGTGAGTGGAGGTATAGCTCCTCTCTTCC
>NW_019059888.1:747304-757974 GCF_000696155.1 Zootermopsis nevadensis
GTCTTCTGGGTTGTTGCGCTGTGTAGTCTGGTCGATGTTAACCAACGTTTCAGAGGTCATACTGCCTCCGTCATCAGGGCGGTCGCCCTGATGAAGGAGGCAGTATGACCTCTGAAACGTTGGTTAACATCGACCAGACTACACAGCGCAACAACCCAGAAGACAGAAATCTTCATACTCTGATGACGGAGGCAGTATGACCTCTGAAACGTTGGTAAACATCGACCAGACTACACAGCGCAACAACCCAGAAGACAGAAACCTTCATACTCTGATGACGGAGGCAGTATGACCTCTGAAACGTTGGTAAACATCGACCAGACTACTCAGCGCAACAACCCAGAAGACAGGAATCTTTTCCCTGAGCTTAAACACTGTGCCATGAAATGTATGGGGCAGTGGTTCTGTGAATGATCTGAAATTCCTTTATGTTATGATGCAACATTCACAAACCCACTTCCAATTTTTTGGACTATTTCTGTTTAACTCTTCCTTTTAGATGTTTTAGAACATTCAAATAAAGTACTTGATTGACTGTTTGTCATTACAAATCTTGTCATTAATTGTGCAGTAATGATGGTGTGGAACATTCAGGCAGATCTCCTGTAATGTCAGCCATTTCATAATTTGGTTACCACTGTCAGCAGATGCACGTAAAACAGTGTTTTACTCACCTTACAAAGCAGCAACTTTCTACTGATATGATGAAGTCAGAAATAGTTATCAGTATCTGTGCTTTATTGTCGCTGTTGTGTATTCTTTGATGTACAGTAAAATATATCCCAGAATTTATTGTCTATCTTCATATATTTTCTAGATATAAAATTTAATTAATAAAAATTACACAGTAAGTTTCTTGTTTCCTGCAGGATACCATTTGTACGTGACGGCCTTCTTAATGTAGGCCAGATTAATTTAGCAAAATGGCAAAGTCCTCAGCCTCTGCATGGAATGAAGATTTTGGAGGTTGGATGTGGTGGAGGTATACTGACTGAAGTATGTGTTACGCAAATCTCAGGTTCCTAAACCTTTTTTTTAAGGGTCCCAGAATTTGTACTTATAATCCAGTCACAGGACAGTTGTCATCAGTTATTTGTCCTGTGTCATGGAAAAGGTTCACCTGATGAAATATTGTTAATCTGTTTGGCTCAGAAGAGTCAGGAAATGGATGTACGAGGCGCGTCCTCAAAGTAAGTTTCCCACTCGTCCCACAGCTAGCAAACCTTATATTGCGCGAAGCGACTGTGCGTACGTGATAGAGCAATGACGTAGCATGGCGCATGCACTAACGGCACTTCCCGCGTTCTCACAGTAGCATCGTTGCAGCTGTTGAAGATGGAGGTTCTTATTCCAGCTCCCGCCGACTGTGAAGTGCGGTCAGTGATAACGCTAGGCCGCACACGGCTCGACGGACAGCAAGTCTCCTGCAGAAGTTCAGCTGGGAGGTGTTTAATCATCCACCCTACAGCCCGGACCTCGCTCCCAGTGATTTCCATCTTTTCCTACACCTCAAGAAATTCCTGTCCGGTCAGCGTCAGCGTTTTGAGAATGACAGAGAGGCGGAGATGGCTGTCACACAGTGGTTCCAATCCCAGGCGGCAGACTTCTACGACACAGGTATTCAAAAGTTGGTCCCACGGTATGACAAATGTCTCAATTCCGGTAGCGAATATGTTGAAAAATAGCTGGACACTTGCTGCATCTGTTGCAATAAATATTTCCATGAAATTGTGTTTTGTTTCTGTAAACGGCCCCAGGGAAACTTACTTTGAGGACGCGCCTCGTATGAACTCTTTGTGGCAAGTTAACTGAGAATTAGATCTTACAAAATGTTAGACCGAGCGGCGCAAGGCCCACGCCTCAGACCGCGCAGCCACTGCGGACCCCAAATATTTTATAATGTATGATTATATGGATCCTTTCAATTTTTTTCGAGTCATTTTATCCCGAGTGTGTACTCATTCAGATAGCACCAACATTTATTTTGGTCTTTAAAATTAAAAAGGTGAATGAACTTTCAGTTTGGGCAGTTTCATGACTAGCTGAGTGACTGTTACGTTTTCAAGAAGTTATCTGTTCCATTAAGTTTTTGAAACTGTTTTCAGTGGTTACTGTGCTGTATAATTATTCGTTTATTCATATCAAATAAATTTTGCAGCCACTCGCAAGAATTGGTGCTAACGTAACTGGAATTGATGCAAGTCAAAATATGATTGATACAGCATCTTCACATGTGTGTCAAGATCCTAATATATCAAACTCCATTATTTACACGTGCAGAACGATAGAGGAACATGCAAAGGAACACAAAGATTGTTATGATGCAGTTGTGGCAACAGAAGTATTGGAACATGTCATTCACAAAGATTTGTTTTTGGATGCATGCATATCAACATTGAAGGTAAGGTATACCGTGTGCGTTATTGTTATTGGTCGTTTTCAGTATTAATCGATGAGTGAAATGGAATAGTTCACCAAAAGAAGTGAATTGTAGACATGTACAATTAAAGGGAAATAACTAAATAATGTGAAGTATTCAGAACTAGTAGTGTCGTTAACAAAGGACAGTTAACATATGGAATAATTTTCAGTTGTTTATATAATGTTGTGTGATGTCTTGCATAGAGTAATAAAAAATGTAACATGCCAAAATTAAGGAAGGAATGTATACTTGGAATTAAGCACGGACTTTCATATCTACAGGCAAAATTGTTATTGAACTCAGGAATGTTAATAGCGACCCATCAACAGCAGCTAATTTAAGTAATTTTATAACACTTAGTGAAATAAAAGGTTAATATTAATTTATTACCAGGACATGGGTAATTTTGATAAAAAGCTTAAACATCAACTAAGTGGTAGCTGTAGCAAACAAAAGTCAAGTCAGTTGAACAGTTTCACATTTGTCTCAACGTGACATTGCATAACTGGGAATTTAAGAAGACTGAAGATTTCTGTTTTCTGAGTTGTTGCGCTGTGTAGTATGGTCGATGTTAACCAACGTTTCAGAGGTCATACTGCCTCCGTCGTCAGAGTATGAAGATTTCTGTCTTCTGGGTTGTTGCGCTGTGTAGTCTGGTCGATGTTAACCACTGTTTCAGAGGTCATACTGCCTCCGTCATCAGGGCGATGAAGATTTCTGTCTTCTGGGTTGTTGCGCTGTGTAGTCTGGTCGATGTTAACCACTGTTTCAGAGGTCATACTGCCTCCGTCATCAGGGCGATGAAGATTTCTGTCTTCTGGGTTGTTGCGCTGTGTAGTCTGGTCGATGTTAACCACTGTTTCAGAGGTCATACTGCCTCCGTCATCAGGGCGATGAAGATTTCTGTCTTCTGGGTTGTTGCGCTGTGTAGTCTGGTCGATGTTAACCACTGTTTCAGAGGTCATACTGCCTCCGTCATCAGGGCGATGAAGATTTCTGTCTTCTGGGTTGTTGCGCTGTGTAGTCTGGTCGATGTTAACCACTGTTTCAGAGGTCATACTGCCTCCGTCATCAGGGCGATGAATACTGCTTGAAATACATTGCACACGTAGGCAGAGAATTATTTTTTCTTCAGGTCTCTTTTCTGTTAGTTATTTTATGGAGATTCCAAAATGTTCATAGTTGATGTTTAAGAATTGTTGGAATGGGGTTTCCCTTTCTTATCCACAGATATTTACCCTGAAGATGACAATTGCAGCGCTTTTTGAAATATCGTAACACCTTCGACACTTGATGCAGTTAATCTTCAGAAGCTGAAGTTGTAAATTAAATTCTAGCTATGGAAACCAAAGGACAAGAATTGTGTATTATTTTTTTCTAGATGCATGTTACCGTGTCTTGTTATATTTCAGCCTGGTGGATCCATCTTCATCACAACTCTGAACAGAACAATTTTAATGTGGGCAATTGGTATTTTCTTGGCGGAATATGTTCTGAAAGTGGTGCCGCAAGGGACTCATGATTTGAATAAATGTATTACGCCACTTGAAGTACAAGCTTTACTTGAGAAATGTGAGTATACTGAAGGGAAAATATTATTCAGTTTACATAGCGGCTGTTATCAGCATTATCTGTTATCTGTAATTACTGCAGTCTGTTATTCATAGGTATTGATTAAAAAGAGCCCTTCTATAATGTTACGTAATTTTAGATGGATGTACCACAAAACTCATCCATGGGATGCGGTATAATTTTCTGTCAAATGAATGGCATTGGTCATCAGATACCAGTATCAACTACGCTATCCATGCAGTACGAAAGCAGCACTGATTGTGTCGCCTTGAACGACGTCACAGAATGAAGAGATACCTAAACTAAGTTTCTATACAAGGAAATGATTGAGAGTTCAAGAATTTAAGTTGGTGTTCCAGTGAATACAAATAATTGTATGTATCACATTAAATTCCATAGACTTGTTTCATAGGTTTTTAAATGTGAGTTTTATGTTTCTAAAATCTTGTAATAAAATCATCACATGGAATTAAGCTTTACTAAAGAATTTGCTGTAGTGATTACTGATATAATATACTGTGTTTAAGTGTGGGGTGATGAATGTAATTTGTATTCATGTATTGGAAAACACATAAGATGTCAGACCTTTTCATTGTGTGATGTAAATTTACATCAAAATTTTTTTGTTAACAGTAAGTGGTGGCAGTGATCCTCACATACAACAGCGTTTTGTCTGATATTACCAGAAGGTAGGAAAGGACATATAATAAGGACTGCTTACACACAGCTGTAATTTAATTCCAAAGTTAATGTCATTTTATAAAAAAGAAATGGAACTATAATAATTCCAAGAGTATTGTACGAGGTCTGTTCAAAATGTATCGGACCTTAATTTTTCCCACAGAAACAAATGAAGCACGGGAGGTGTCCTCCGGTGGAGGGGTGTAGGGGACCTGCATGCGTGAATTTTTTCCCGCCCGCCCACAGAGTATGTATTCTTTTTCAGTTTAATACATGCTGATGAACACATAATCAATATATAATCCATGCACATTAACCATTTTCATGCTGAGCTTTGTTTATGTGATAACGTAGCAAAATCGTTCAAGATACCTCATGACAGGTAGCGAATGAAGTATATTTTCGCTAACATTACTGCAACATAATCAGTAGTTAAACATGCAGTCTTGTTGAAATTGAATTTATTATATGAATTAGTACAATTAATCATTCTTCTTTAATTAATTTTCTGTTGGTCTACAAACTGCAGTTGTAATAATTTTCCTCATTTTCAATTATGTTAAAGTCCAAATACTTTCAATTTTCACTCGTCTTCACAGCTATTTAGTACGCAGTTCTCTACTTGCTAGTTCTGCCACCAAAAACCCTGTCACTCAACTGACAGAAATAATTTATGCTGTGACTGACTCCACATTCTAAATGTCTCTCATCCCTCAGTCCCCTCTCCAAGGGTGGCATGATACACACCCAGCCAACTGCGTGGAGCGATGTCTCGACGGGCCGAGTGTACGTGTTGCGTTACTAAACATCAGATGTTTTCAGAATGGAGAAGTTTTTCTGAGTGAAGTATCGTGTTAAGTACATGTAAAGGGTTCATGACTTCGGAAAATCATTTCTTGCAGATTAATTAAAACTGTATTATAGATTAAATAGAAATATTCTTTTTGTTTGTAGAAAGTGGTTATTTTGGGGTATTGTAATGTAACTGAGATTGTTATCAGTCTCTTTGTGCAGATTTTTATTTCAGTTGTGTATCTTGCAGGCTGGCATTTTTGTTATTAAAAAGTTCTCATAGGAACATACCAGGAAATATTGATGGAGAATGTTTAGTTTTGGTATGTCTGATTTCTTGTTTTTCAGTTTTGATTGCACATTTTAAAATCTCAGCAATTAAAACTTAAATAGTTATTAAGACATCCAAGGACTATACATTTTTACATTGAACTTCTTTAAAGCTAAAGAGAACAATTCAAAATATACATGGTCATGAATTTTTTCAGTAAAGAACTCCAGCCACTGACAAAACATTTCTCTGTTGATCCATCCATTGCACAAGACACCAGGTGTCCTATTGGAGCTCAATCAAGAAGCCATTTCTCTGTGTTTGTGGGAGATTAGAAATGGTCAGTAAGCGAGTTGCATAGCAGCAGCAAATTGCTGTTATTTCCACTTGTTTCTTTCCTGTAGTTGAAAGAATTTTGGGAGGCTTTTTGTTGAAGTTTGTACACTAGTGTCAACCATTTTGTAAAGACTTTTAGTTCCTACAGGAAAATGCATAAACAAATCATTTGTCGACAACTGAATCTTCTAGCCCTAGAAACTGAACTGGAATCCTCTGAACATGGAGTTATATCTGAATGTCTCCTAATGAATCCCATAAACCATTAATCTCCTGCTGCTTTCTGTGCAAAATCATATTCAAGTTTCATAAAATCTTCTGCCATCATACCATACCGTAAAGTGCCACAGTTTACATGACTGGATGCAGAACTTAAGTAAGTTGGACGTACATAAAGAAATTACGTCATTAAATGGTGAAAAACTGGGTCGTGTAAGGAGCGATGATGTGACAATTCATACTAATAGAAATGGTGTTTAGACTGTCCAGTGTGCTGTGTTGGTTCTGTAACTTTCACTAATCTCTTGTCAGTAAGATGGCAGAAAAGGGAATGATTATAATCTTAAAATTCTGTGTTGGTTCTGTAACTTTTGCTAATCTTTTATCAGTAAGACAGCAGAAAAGGGAATGATTATAATCTTAAAATGTTGCTTGCCAAATTTAATGTCCGAGTGGCTGCAGTATTAAGAAAAGTGGAGGCCCCTGCAACAAGGGCTGGTGGCTGGACCGGGCTCCAGATGGAGGGCTTGAGGAAGACTGTACTGTAGTCAGAATGCCATTCTGTTACCTCTGGCATTATAGGTTAGGACATCTGAATGAAAAGGATACGAATTTTCTCAGAGGCATGGTAATGGGCATGAACAAGTAGAAATTATGAGCCGTGTATCCAAGGGAAACAAAGCAGAAAATATTTTGAGAAAACTGAAGCAAAGTGTGTATCAGAAGTGCTAGAACTTATGCACACAGCTGTATATGGCGCGGTGTTGAACACATCACGTGGCAGAGCACAATATTTGCAAACACTGACAGATGGCTCTAGCAGGAAGATCTATGGTCACTTGTAGAAATCAAAGGGTGAAGTTCATGCTAAATTTATGGAGTTCAAGCTACTCACAGAAAATTAAACAAACAGAAATAAGATCAAACAACAAGCAATAGTGTCCTATAGCCCAAAACAAAATGGCATGGCAGAATGAGTTAACAGGACAGTAATATAAGAGGCTTGATAATTGCTGCTTGACTAGTGGTGCCACCTAATGGCAGATTTAAAAAATTATTGATGTGAGCTACTGTATCAGTTCATGAGTGTCGATATTGTTGTACAAGAAATTTGGATAAATACAAACATCAATGTTCAAGATGATTATCCCTGAAAATCTGCATGATTCTCTTTAAATCACAACACACATGAACACGTTAGTTCAACTTCAAAATGGATGCTTCGAATAATCGGTGCAAAGTGAATAGTTACCCATTTTGCCTAGGGAATTGCAATAGATTTGACACCAAAACAACAGACAAGACTCTACTGTTATTGTGATCGAAAAAGGACACTTACAAAAATGGCCGTATTCACAAGAGCCCGCCACTGGTCCCTATTCTCAGCCAGATGAATCCAGTCCGTCATATATTATATAGAGAGTGGAAAATTGGCTCCTTAGCAGCCACAGAGGGAGACAGAGCTTCCCACACCATGACGAGGGCAATTAACTTGAAAATCAAGTTTCCACGAGGAGAGTGATGAATGTAAATACCACAGATGGTTTCAACATAGTTAGATACTACCAACATTACAGCTGCACTATCACAGTTGACTTCGAAGAAACTTGTTCAATTTGCATCGAGTATTGTCCTTGCCGGGATCTTCCCTGCATGGTCTTGTATAGAAGTCTCATGATGGCATTTTGTCACGTGTGGCCATTTCGTACTTCATGTTTACATCATGTCAACTGAAATGTAAGTTATACGTACAGATACTTCTGTTACTCTGTTCCTTATTTGAAGTAAATTGAGTACATGTTTTGTCTTCCAATACTACATTAGACTTACTTGTTTTTCAAGTCAATACTGAGCAATTTTATTTTCCAAAGCGCCCTGCTGGGAGAAACTTTTCGCTATAAAGAGAAATCCTTATCTCCACCGTACCTAACCTAACTTAACCTAACCTAAGTTTTATATATGGTAGTTTCCGGATTAACCAGGGTCTGTTTGGTTTTAACGTAAGGTGATAATTAATTTAGGAAACCTGTTGTAAAAGTTAGAACGTTTAAAAAGAAATGAATAAACACAATGACATATTCAACGTATTAACATAAATCAGTTGTTGCTAAAATATGAAGTCTATGGCAATAGGACGTTGTTACTATCTGCTGGAATCCGGTATATTTTCCTTTATTAACATTGTTACAGTAATTTCTCAGTTGTGTAAAATAATTAATGTTATTAGTAAAACTTTATAAATTTAATTTGTGTATGTCTGTAAATAATCTTGCTTATTTGTTACATTTGTGTGTTATTCTTTAATTTTTGCGGATTATCCGGGGTTAAATTTATTCCGGCAAAATATATTTCCCAGACAATCGGGAATCTTCTATAAATGAACAAATAACTTCTTTGTAAAAGCATTACTGTTTGAAACAAATTTGAGACAGTGCAAAGGTCAACTATCGTCCATGGTAGGTTACATTATCCGAAATTCATCAATACATGGTTTTAAAAATGTATCTTCTTTAAAAATTCCCATCTATTTGTGTTGGGGAAAAAAAAATACACGAAGAATCGATTGTATTGTCCGTCCGTAGCCATGCTAAACATAGTATGACCCCCAGAAAACTGTCTCCCTTCCCTTCTCCCCGCTCCTTCATCTATCCACCGGCGACTTCGAGAATTTCATTTGACGACTTAACTACTCCACTGAATCAAGCTCAAGATCACATCCGAAGATTCTGCACAGTTAGATTTTCGAGAGTAAAAGTAAATATTATCAAGTTTCATAAAGAATGCAGAGACCATCGTTCTGGAGAATCCCCGAGAATAAACCAGACCCCGACGAACGATATTACGTAAGTAAATAAGTTATAGGCTGTAGTGACTAGTGCAGTTAGTGGAGGGGAGAGGGGACGGTCCCATAGCAACGTCAGCTTAAAAATAGAGGCATTTCGATAGGGTACGTGTTACGTTATCAATCATTACCACATCACGGGGACATAACTTCTAACTGAGATGAGCAGAGATTCTGTAGGCCAAATATCTGCACGCAATATGTCCTCAATATGGTTGAGACGCTGTCTTGACATTATCCTAGCGGGCGCAACGCGAATTACGAGTATCTTCAGTCAGGATTACCGATACCATAGGCCAACTGTGGACGATATTAATATTTTATCAGAGTAATCTTCAATCTTAAGTATCCGTGTGATTATCGGCGCCATAATAAATTTGTTAAGATGTAATTAATTTTATCTGGTCCTGCCTGTTTCTTACTCAGCTATGATAAAATATTTTAATTATATTATATCTGAGTTACGTATTGATTTATAGATCGTACGCCTAAAACGTAATGAGTTTCGTTATTTATTGGAAAAAAAAAGTTTTAATTCTGCCTCATACATTCGTTACAAAATGTCCACAAACTTTGATTTAACTCAGCGTTTTATTTCAGTACGTAATAAAAAATAATCCACGGAAGTATAAATCACGTGGTAAAATAATCCTTTCCTTATCAAATCTAAAACTTCTTGAGTCAATTGAATAAAAATTTTCTTGGATATTATCCACCGTCTAGTAAATATAAAACGTAAAACGACGTTTCTGAGATAGAGTCCCATCTCCGAAACGTCGTTTTACGTTTTATATTTACTAGACGATGGATAATATCAAAGGAAATTTTTATTCAATTAATCCTTTCCTTGTTTACTATGACCTTGTTTTAGAAAATGTGGCGTGTGATAAATGTTTGGCAGAATGTGTTTTTGAGTCTACTTTGATATTTATCTACAATGACAGTTCGTGGCTTCCAATCACCACCACCAAATGTAATATTACATTTGAGAATAATATTAAATATTAAAATTACAGTAAATTTATTGCCAAAAGTAGCTTAACAGGAGAAACAGAAATGTCCCTCATAATATATGACGTTATTGAAAAACAACTTCTGTCTTAGAGGAACCTGAAGACGCCACAACTGCCTCTTACATCAATACACGAGTAAGTTATTTCGGGTTTAAAGTGGGGCTACACTGTTATTCTTGACATCTTGAACTGGCTGCTGTGCTTAACATTAGAAGCTATTGAAAGTCATTTTCGCAGTTGGGTTGCTTGCCAATAATCGTTAAGGACGTTTCGGGTCAAAGTGTTAAGCAAACTTACTTTGCCTTCAGTAACTACTCGTCCATTATCTCCGCATTTCTGACAGTTTATTGTCTGAAACTTCAAAATAGGAAGAACGATTAACACTAGCGATCTGACAACACAGAAGACAATCGACTGAAGTATTTAGTTCCAGATGTACTAGGTGCGATCGGAAAGTTTCAAGACTGCGCGTATAAAAACCCGTACACTTATCTCAGGTATTAAGTTCATCCATCACCCTCT
>NW_019059888.1:757985-775785 GCF_000696155.1 Zootermopsis nevadensis
AACTGCCTCTTACATCAATACACGAGTAAGTTATTTCGGGTTTAAAGTGGGGCTACACTGTTATTCTTGACATCTTGAACTGGCTGCTGTGCTTAACATTAGAAGCTATTGAAAGTCATTTTCGCAGTTGGGTTGCTTGCCAATAATCGTTAAGGACGTTTCGGGTCAAAGTGTTAAGCAAACTTACTTTGCCTTCAGTAACTACTCGTCCATTATCTCCGCATTTCTGACAGTTTATTGTCTGAAACTTGAAACTTCAAAATAGGAAGAACGATTAACACTATCGATCTGACAACACAGAAGACAATCGACTGAAGTATTTAGTTCCAGATGTAACATAACCTCATTTTTACGATTTTCAGCTAAACAACTGATACTTAATATGAGAATTTTAGTTCTTAAGCGTTTGTGGTTTTCTGGTTTAATAATTCCTACAAGACCACGCGGCTAACAGACCTGAAGACCACAATTTGAATAGTTAGTTTAATTTAAAGACATTTTTTATACGAGCCATAGATATTTTACAAACACTTATATATTTTAAAATATAATAAATTTATTTATTTTATGACTGTAGAGTATTATATAACGTTATTGTACAGAAAATATCTTGTCACTTTTATCTCTGTACATCGTGTCGTTAACATTATGTAACTAACCCATAAATTTATTTTATTTGGCAAGAAAGCTCATGTTCCTTGTCGAGGTCATTCAGCATCATGACTTAATTTCAGATTATTTTCCTGTTTTCAACGGATCTACAGCAAACAACTGCTGACAAAATCATTTTGTGGAAATGTTTGATCGGAGAAAAGTTCTAATTCGTGAATTAAATGAATGAGTTTTCGATGACGCTGTATTCCCAGTGGGTGTGCAAGAGGGCTATATAGATTCTGAACCCATGGTTCCCGCTCATTAAACATGGGTTGGTACCAACATCAATCAGAAAGCTTGTCATGCAACGGGCACCGGTGGGTTGGTACTGTCCACCGACCACGAGAAAATCCCTGCTGGGGGAAGTTTCTGGTCGGTGCGGGGGGGAATGTTTACTGCCTGGTGGACTAGAGGGCTGCTATTGGTGGGGAGTGTGACACGTCAGAGTTTTACGCTACTACACAGACTGAAAACATCAAGCAGTTAAAATTAGCGTGTAGTGAGCGCACTTTTAATGTGTTCTGCGGGTGTTGCGATAATATTCTAGATTAAATCGCTGTGCCGCTGTGAGGTAATCTTAAAGCTGTACCCATTAAAACACATGAAAGCCTGTCGTCTGTTGTTCGTTCAGTGGTTGTGGAACGAATGTTTTTAGGATCGGTCGTCACTCACCGCGAAATGTCGCGCATGCGCGTATATCGAATTCCTAGCAGGGATTTTCTCCCTGTCTGTAGACTGTAGGTGATACGGGGGGATTGTATTACTCTTTCCAAATTTTGGGGTCAAACAAATTGGACCATCAGGTACCAGCCGCGTGTGTTTTTCATTTGGAGACGTTGGTATGAATTAAAATTAATGCGAAATAATCTTATGCTGGTTTCAGAGAAAAAGGCGTGATATTTTTAGCTTAGATAGTAGAGGCCTGATCGACAATTGAATTGTCTCAAGGTCAATCATTAAGATTCTTGCCGGTTACTAAATTTCAGAAAGAAATACACCGTCCTTTTACTAATTCTGTAATAATTTTTGAAAGGGTTTCGTTTGATGTTAAGTGTGGCCATGTCATTAAATTAGGTTATTTTAGCAGAAAACCTTTTAATTTCTGTTACTATGATTTGTAAAACTTATGGTTGTGCCTTCGTTGCAGTTAAAAGCTGATTATACAGTGAACTGATATCACATTTCTCTTATACAAAAGGCTTGGTCAGCACGTTACAATAAAATTGTAATTATTCTCCGATGTTTTTGAACAGATGAGGCAAGCTTACAAAAGTATAAGCAGATTTCGGTGTAAGGATCAGTGGAATATCCATAGAAATTAACAAACAGGGAGATTCATTTAGATAAAAGAACGTTTTCCATTTATATCTAAACGAGAAGGAGATGAACATTCTATAAGACAACCCAAGACAACGCGTTTAAAGTTTCTTTCGATGTTCGTCTTCTGGGCTGTAACGCTGTGTCTTTATAGGAAGAACGTACTGTCTCCGTGTTCGAATAGATGCAGACAGTTTGTATCTCCGAAACTATCTACAGATCCACAAGGCGTTGTAACCCAGTAGAACAATCAATGACAAGGCAAAGACATCTTTACGTTCATCTTCACGTCTTATTCGTTGTTAAATAGCCTCTGCAACTGATGCAACGCCGTGAAAAATGATTTACCTTCCAGTCGTATTTGTTACAAATTCTAACAAGGCAGCGACGGGATCTGGAACGCATCAGAGAAGGCGTTTGTTTGTGTGTGACACATAAAATCGGCGCACAATAAAATATTGGCCAATCAAAACACAGGTTGTAATTCTTCGACCAATGAGGACAGTCGTAGTTTCCGGTGACTGATGTAGCCAAATTTAGCCGCGGTCATCGCGCGCCAGGCTCTGTCGAGCGTCTCAGCTATTGTTAAGGCAAGCACCGGCAGCTTTCACGCGACCTTGAAAACAACACGAAACGTTCTTCTTATTCTTCACACCGGCTAAGATTTTCCGCGATCATCGAACTGGTTTATTCACAAAAACGGAAATTATATCTATGGTTACAAGGCGGTGAGAATTTGGATCGTCGTCTTCTAGGTTATGACGCATCACAGTGTTGTAGGTGGTTACTAACGTTTCGGAGGAACCTGTTACCTCCATATTTAGGGTAAACTGTCTGTGGAACACTGTCATAAGTCAGAAGATTACATTTCAAACCGACAGGAGTTGGGAAACGTGGTTATGTCGCTAATCAAACATTTAATATCCATCTGACAAATGATCTAGAAATTTCAGACAAAGAAGTCCAAACACGTTGTGGGTTATTTAACGTAATGCGTTTTTAGATATTGACGAAATAAAACCAACATTTAACATATTCGTTCATGAGACAAATCTATGTTAAACTGTAAAAAAAACCAAGAAATATTGTACACCACGTGCAAAAATTTTCTGTAAAATATATTATTTCCGCTAAAATAATATGTAATGTATTTTCAGACACGCATTATACCTTTTATTCTATAAATACATAGCCACGATTATTATAAATCTAGCAGAGAACGTTAAACAATATGCAGATGAAATGTTGGAAAAATCCAAGATAAAAATATTGACGAAACTATGTAGCACCTCGTGGCTATGGAACGCGTTGGTTAAAACTGAAAGATATCCGAAAAATATATGCATTGTTATGGTTTTAAATATTAATTTGCAAGTCCTATTGTTTGCATTCACTGCACATGAAAACAGCGAGCACCGTAATAAGTTTCATGAAAATCCGTTCACACGTTGTCGAGAGAACATAGTTTGCAAGACCGCTGATCGATGGCAGCACGACCTGCCGGTTGAAAGACGAGACAGACAGACGGCGTGTGAAACAAGCGAAACACGACGAAGAAGTAAATGGCGCTGCTGAGCGAGAAGGAAAGGAAATAGTCGCTACAAGACAGACGTGGAATTATACACGCGTAATCAAACTCCTATACAGCGTTCTTGTTTCTCCGTCATCCTCGCATTACGCCCACGATGACGTCAAATATTCCCTATGTTATGTTAATGGGAATCCGAGTGTTAGCTGCCGTCCGCTACAATGTGGCAGTATAAATGAAACGGTAAGCATTATAATCAAGTCCGATACATTGCCATGCCATTCCTTTCCACGGTCTATACAGAAAATTCCGTGGAACATTCAGCTGTGAAAATACGTTTCTGCTTTAACACATAAAATCAGTTGAAGGGAGTTGGGTTAAAAATGTAATTGTTGATATTTCAAGCCCAGACAGTTACAGCAAATTAACCTTACAGTGAGTAAAAATTAATATTTTGCTTCAAGAGATGAGGATATTACAAAGCTCAAACACTGTTGTCAGATTGTACTTTTATAGAAGTTTCAAGTAGAGATGAATACATCTCATATTATCACAGGTTAGTACAACGTTAATCAATGAAAGTGCATACCAAAATAAAAACATCGAACAACAACGTTCGTCACGGTCTGAGACAAAAACAAAATACGATCGGCATAGCAGCCATACCCACGGGACGTGTAACACGGCTGTTGAAACGTTTCTGACCTTGGTTTCCCCTTCTTAAATGTTTACAATCACGTAAGAATTTTAGAAACTGACCTAGACCGCGTAAAAGAAATGAAAATCTAGGTTTACGTTGCTCACAGCACATAGTTGGTTTCCAGGCTTCCTGCTTGCTGTCTGTTAGAACTGCCATTGGCATTGGCCACGTAAAGTTACTGCCCAGTCAGAAACTTTCATCAGAGCTTCGCGACCGGCAGCAAAATGAGGTTATATTTAGCCGCTCGGCCGTAGAAACATCTCGCGTAGCTTTAAAGCCCAAGCCCTTATGGACTACACGTAATCACTGCAAAGCAACAAAACCAACAGGAAAATCTTTTTGGGACTAGGCTAGTAGTTCGTAGGTTTGAAGACTGCAGTATATAGTTGAGTTACCATGGTGATCAGACGTGTACATTTACAAATTGGTGTGATTCAGTTACTGCATGTGATGACAACCTGAAGGGGGAAAAGGTTGCCAAATTTAAGCATTTGTAAGCCTCTACGTTATAATATTCTTACCAGAATATTATCATTCACTGTATGTATTATCAATCGGGATAGTTTACGTTTTATACTTGTCTGTCAATGGAGCTTTGTGATTGTTATGGATCTGAGTGTTGATGTGGAAACCTTCAGATGGATATAACAGATTTGTGTATTACAAGAGGTGCGTTGTATTTTCCGGTTGGTAGACGTGGCTGCTGGCTTTACGAATTCCACGTTTACGCCCCGAGGCAAAATCTGAATAAAATCTGAGCATCTGAAATAGCGATGAAGTTTCTAGAAAATTGTTTTCGTTACAACTGAATCACGTATTGTGTAAATCTCGAAATATCATTGACACATAAAGAAGCAAGGAATTTTCAACTTTATCTATTAATATCGTAAAATAAACTAAGCAAAGAAACTTTACTATATGCATAAGTAATATTAATATCGTAAAATAAAATACTCAAAGAAACTTTACTATATGCATAAGTAATTCCTATAACTTGTAATAATTATTATTTCCAGTTTATTTATTGAAGAATGGAGTATTACTTTCTTCATTTACGAATTTATTTAAATCATTTCTATATAAATTATTGTTTACTTTAACATATAATAGATCGGACTGTGACCTCGTATCAGAATGTTATTACATTTTCGTTACGTCATGTAACAGAATACTATAAAATATGTTTTCGAAACCGCGTTAAGATTTAACCGCAGTTATGTGTTACGAATAATAAAGTTAACGAGTGTTAAATTTTTAGATTCATAAATAACTTCGGTATGAACATTAAATATTGGACTACTTTTTAATACACGTGATCTAGACTGCCAGATTTTATATAAATAAATTAAATTAGGCTAGAGTAGCAAAGGTTTAAAACTTATTTTTTATTTTCAAGATCAATAATTTCATAATATTAATAAAACAATGTTCATGCTTAATGTTATCACTGGCGTTGTCAGTATTTCTGAATAATTGTTTTGATTCTACGTTCCTATTGCGTTTACATTTAATTAAAGCAAATTAATATAGAATGAGTTATGAGACAACGTAAATGAAAATCAGTAGATACCAAACGTTATAATAAAAACTGGACTCGAATATAATTGGTAGGCCTGTAATTAATTATTATGTAGGAACATTTCTATAAGAGCTGGTGAGATATCTCTCTTTATTTGCAATTACAGCTATTATACTGAAACAAATAGCCTAAACTGATTACTTTAAAACGTAATTTTGGTTGAAACATGTGGCATAATGTTGTTTACGTTTTTACCCACAAAATTCCATGTCAGATGCTGAAAAATTCAAAGAGTCACCTGAAGATGACAGAATTTCTAAAACGAAAACAGCGAAACAGGGCGTACACAGAGCAGTGACTTAGTTTGAAGCGTGCGTACGTTTTCCTGCTTTAAATGTCAAGGTTCAAGTACAATTTCTTTGCAGTAATATATTTATACAACTATATATTCCCGCTTGTTAAACACGGAGCGCAGTTCTCTGATGTCCTCTCGTGTACGTGGTTATAGACTGAAAAAATTTATAGAAATATTGCGTACAGCGGAATGCGATAACATATATTAAAATTACTCTGATAATATCGCAGTGAATGTGCAGAGGCTTACACTTTCCCCTTTCTGCATGTGTTAGCGTGATTTGTAACAAGAATTCGTGAGACAAATTGAGATGAGCGCTGTGGGCGGGGGTGGAAAGCCCCACGTTTTTGGTGTAACCCTACGCCGATCCTCCCGCAACACACCCTGGGGCGTAAGAATCGTGGGAGGCGTTGATGTGGGCTCTTCCATCGTCATAATCAGGGTAAGTAGGCAGTTTTATACGATATTTATAACTCTGCTGATTCGGCCAAGAAATGTGATACACGATTTCGTGATCTTCGTCAGTATCTCCATCCAAAGTGCAAGACATTGTTTTGCTAGTAGAATAATTCATATAGGTTGCCTCAAACGTCTGTCACGATGATATTACGTAAGACGTGACCTCGGCAGATGGCAGCTTTATTAAAAGTTGGAAATAAACACAAAATTTTGCATCGTAAGCGCCGATTTGTAACAAAATTCGCTGTAATTTTTGAAAGAATCCTTCGTTATTTTAGATGTGAGTATTAATTTTTAAAAAAATCTTCCTAAATGAATCATACACACGGAATTGATTATTCTAACAGTCATTTTCACTGGGAGAGACACGAGAATATTAAACGTGCTACTAGCAACAGTTACTCTGTGGACCATGTTACTAGCTCATTCTTCTGATAACAGATGTAATTATAATATTTACAACATGTAAACAAGCAAATGCTGATACACCCGTAAATCTTACCCTCGGAGATTGTAAAAAGAAACCTCATATCGAACATTCGTCTCATTTAAAAGGTCTTTGGATTTATTTAACACCCGTTGGACAGTGAGTTATGAGCTATGGACCACCACGACTTGATGGTAGGATCGTAGTAGCTCCCGCCTGAGTTTGGGCTGACAAAGAAATTGTTGCTTGCGATGTGGTGACAGGTTACAATGGTGTCTGCAAATTTTCACGAAAAGAAAATTGTCACAGATACATTAAACTGCCGATTATCTGGACTCATGAAGGGTAGAAGACAAACGAACGATAGAAAAAAACACGTATAATCCTCCCCCCTCCAACCCATAGGAACAATTGTATAATGTTAAAAGTAGCTACCTGTGTAATAATGATAGCCATTTTAAACTAATAAACAAACTCGAACTTCGATTATACCGACTTTGAATGCCAGAATGCAGCACCTCAAAAATTTCATCATTCGCTATTTTGTTAACCGTCGTAGAATATTTAAAAACACGATTTTGAGATAGTCCTCATTGGCGTAACCTTCGTCCATATTTCATCACAATCAGCCCAGTTGTCGAGTTGGATCATTAGGACAGACAGACGAACGGTCCAGCCCATAATGCGTTCTCGTGGTGTGCTTAGTGTAAAGTGTTGAGTCTGAAGTTTCTTTTGTCCAATTTTAACAACCTCAACTCAGACTGTAAGTCATTCTATGACAAAACGAAACTTTCTTGCAGATTTGTTGGGTCCCAGTGAAATTCTTACGCGAGGCCTTTCTCTGGCTGGAGACACCAAAGATATCATATCATATCTTTTGGAATTTTAAACGTATTATTTATTAAATAAGATCTAAAGAAGTTAATATTCTTTTAGGTGTTTGTCTCAACTTACATCTCTAATTCTAATTATGTTACATTCAGGTACAAATATTATGTAACTTATACTACGTTAAATTAATGTCCGTTTTAAATGTAAATAACCTGAATTATACAAGATTAAAATTGTTTTAAACAAATATGACGTAATAACTGCTAAGATCTTGGGCAGGGTCGATAATTAATTTTTGTCTCGGTCAAATTGAGAAAATTACTAGGCTTGAACGTCACAGGTCCGAAGTAAATTTTATAAATATATTTGAAGTATTTATCTAGCAAAACTCAGAGACAAATGAGTGAAAGAATCACTTGACTTCACGAAAAAATCTCTCACACTTATATCAGGGTTTCAATAGGAAAAGTGGCATCTCTTACTCTGTGTCTTAAGGCTGGAGTTCGGAGATATGTTAGTTAAAATGGTTCTCATTAAATCCTTTAAGTGTTTGCCTGTAACTCGAAACCTGCGTCTATTCTTTATAAATTTTATTTTACAAATGGCAGGCTCAGAAATTTATGTTTATCCTATTGTAGTGTTCAGTTGTACAACTCGTTCCTTCAGACGAGGGATTTTATTTTCACTTTCAGATTTTTTCCACAACTGCTCACGATGAAGGTCCGACGAAACTTGGCTAAAATCTTCTTTAAAGAAGAAGTTATACTGAATTGCAATTAATCCTTTCTCATTTGAATATTTGTTTCCGCCTAACCTAACCTAACCTAACATAACCTAATCTAACATAACCTAACCTAAACTAACCTAACCTAACCTAACCTAACCTAACTTAACCTAACCTAACCTAACATAACCTAACCTAAACAAACCTAACCTAACCTAACCTAACCTAACCCAACCTAACCTAACCTAACCTAACTTCTACTTCAGCGCTCATTTGCCATTCGTTTCCGAGAAAAATTGGCCAGCTGATGTGGGTGATGTTGAATGTTAGGATATCTTGATGAAATATTCTCGGGTTACAATCCGCGTCAGGTGGCTTGAACGGTGAATAAACCGTATCTTCTGTCAGCGTTTCGAGAACAATCTCTGCTCTCATCCTCAAGGCTGCTGAGTAACAACTGTCGCCGCGAAATCTTCACTTTATACATTAGGAAATTTTCTTTCAAATTCAATTCTCAGTTTATACAAGAAATTACCAAAATCTCTGCTGTCATCCAAATGAGTACTTATTTCTTTCAGAAACGTTTTGAGTTGTCAGTGGTGACGACAGAATTTCTTCCGGATAAAATCACACACATCATAGCTGTCATTTTAATGTAGTTTACAACACAGAAGAATTTTATGAACAATTCGGTGGTAACTTATTAAATTTGGATATTCATTATTGAGTTAATGAAACTATTTTATTAAATTCTTCGCGTCATTTTCAAAAGAGTCTATTAAGAACTTTATGATGTCTTCTCCTCCTTCATAGACAAAACAGTGAGCATTTCTCCATTTCTTTTCTACTAGTTAGACAATTCTCTCTCTCTTTTGCTTAATACACGTCTGACGTAAAACTGTAATTAATAGAAGGCAGAGGAAAGCCACACAGGACAAATAGACTACGCATTTACGACGCCAGCTGTTCGTTTTCATCATCTCGAATTTCGAGCTTTGAAATGTTTAACACATTTTTTCACAGAGTGTACAACGGGTAAAGAAAACGAGAAACTCGTACCTGGTCTTAATTGTTAATTTTTTAGTTTATTTGTAATAAAATACTTCGCCAGTTCGTAATTTCATTGGACGTAAGTACTAATTAACTTCCAGATCACCTTTGCTTGTATTATTTCAATGTATGTACTTTAAATTAGCTGTTGTAAATTAAACTTTATTTCAATGAAATAATTGATAAAAATATTTTTGTAATTATTATAAATTTATATTAAAAAAATTAAAAATGTACGTCTTTCAAAATCTTCCCTGTTTCCATAGTTAAATATCATTATGTAAGTTCCCAACTTAGTTTTTAATAAGTTGACAACGAAAAGACTTGCATTCTTATGTACAGTAAAAAAATTCGAGTTTTTTTCACATTTTCAGGCGATGAAATTTGTTTTTAATTTGTCGAGGATTTGGGCTGATTTAGTAAAACTTACTTGCACACAGATGTGAAAGTTTCTTCTTATATTTAATACCATTGTGCTTTTGTATATCAGGCTCATGCAGCGTCGTCCAATAACCACTGAATCTCACGTTTTAGTCTAGCAATTTCGGTTCCGGAATTAAAGTTTGTAAAAATAGGAATTTGAAAACATTTAGGGTCTACTGAACATGTTCTTTGTTCCGATTGCAGTGGCCAAGCGGTCTGATTTCGAATCCCGCTTGGACATATATATCCTTCTGTGCTGTTTGAAAGTAAATTCATTCCAATTGACGAAACACGTGTTAATTTTTAATTTTGATAATTAGGTCTCTAATGAAAATACTTTGTCCGGATGGACTCAGGATCTCCTCCAAATGCGTTCAGTTAATGCACGTCGTTCAAAGTACGCATGTACTTAAAATTTGGTTTCAACAGCACTGAAATCTGTTCCAGTGGAATTCAGGCACATGACAAAGCTTTTGTTATCACCAGCAACGCATTTGTTTTTCCTGAAAGCCTGTTTTACGCCTAATTTTTCCACCACAATCACCAGTGTTCTGCTGTCTGCGTCAGACAGATTTGAGACACGTTTGTCTATTGCTGTGTTTCTCCCGACAGGCACAAGATGGGACGCCCGCGGGCGCTGAACTGCGTCGTGGCGACATTATCAAGAAGATCGTTGATTATGACAGCCGGGACTTGAGACACGAGGATGCTCAGAATCTGTTCAGAAATGCGGGCAACACGATTTCCCTCGTTATAGAGAGGTAAGTAAGAACAGAGCATCTCAGTTGCCACCTAGAGCAATCTCCTTTCAGATTTACAAGCCAGAATTCGATGTTCTACGTCGTAGAACCTTAGCCATTTGGTGTTCGTAATTATCCAGGGCAAGAAGAATTTTTGTTTGAAATTTTAAAACGGCGTTTGTATAATTAAGAAACAAAACATTTCATTTGTGAAAATTAATTTTGGTTGCTGAAAACTTATCTTATTCTTTCATTTCTATTCTATGCACACATTCAGTTGGCAAAGCGTCTCCAAATAACTCAGATTAATCACTTGTATGGCTGCCAAACCCGGCTCTGAATCTCTAGAAAATGACGCTTTATATGATTACCTACTGACAACGTCATTAAACAAACCGCAGGTAAAAAACTTTGAACAGTGACTTCATGGTTTTAAATGTAAGAATCTCAGTTCATTTTTAATATTATCAGCGCCGAAGAGGAGATTTTCTGTGTTTCAGTGTTGGCTGTTATGAATTTCCGGTATTTCATTAACGCTACGTTAGCCTAGTATCCCAGTTCATCAACCAATGTGTTTTTAAACAACGTTTCAAATCTCTATTGTCGATATGAACAACGGACCTACAATTTGTAGGATTTGAAGTTTTGGCGGTGTTGAATACGAATTTTACCAACGTTCCAGAGGACCTTGCTGCCTCTATCTTCTTGGTAATTCCCTGAAATAGGTCTAAATATCTTCAAAATGTTACCACAGATACGAGAGTATATATGGTTCCGTTAGTAAACAATTACCACGAGCCGTTGCTAACCATTAGTAATGGATAAACAGTTTTATAATGAGGTTATGATATCGACATCTGATAGGAGAGAGGGATATTTTCTGTGCTAATATTTGTGGTGTTTACTGTACTATATAATATAGTCACCACCAACCCTAAGATCAAAAGAATTATTTGATTCAACTCGTCTAAGATACTGCTTTTATTGTTCAAATATGAACAATTTTAAATCTAAAATTAATTCATTATATAATAAAATCAGTTAAGCCGACCGATTCCAAATGCTATTAGATCAGTCCACTTTCTATAATCTTAAAGGTTAACTTAGATTTCCTAATCTACTCTAAGAATTCTGGCTGCTTATCTCGCTTAATTGTAATTGTATTGTTCCTCCTATCCAGGTAAAAATGAAGTGTTTGTCTCGGGGTTAGTGGAACTTACAATGCGTATCGCCATTCTAGTTCAGAGACAAATAATACTCGGCTATTTTATTTATTTAGTGTTGTGTCTGACGACAGGTCCATATGAACAGGATCCTTCCATCCTTTTCTCGGACTGGGACCTGTTCATATACGTTCTTGGCAGATGATCCAGAAGTGGTTTGCCATTGCCTTCTTCTGTGTGTGAATGGAGTAATTGTTGGGATGCCACGGAGGAAAACTCCGTGTTGCCTAGACCACGGCCTTGCCCAACACAAGTTATAAATTTGAGCACCACCGGGAATTGAACCCGGGACCCCAGGCTACTGTTAATTAAATTCTTCGATTATTTTACTGCGTCATATCAACCGCTGAGGTTACATACAATTATATACTGTGCCTATATAATACGCGTTTCTTAGGTGGCTTGAGAAAAATCACGAAAATAGATCATAGACAGGATATCCGGTTACCGGAATGCGATTGTAACTCAATAAACAATTAGTTATATGAGTACACGTGTTTGTAAGTGACACGTGTTAAAAGTATGTGAAATTTTTTTAAAAAGAAATCCGATGTGAGTGTCTGCATTCGTTATTCCAGAGAATCAAACGCTGCAGGTATCCGACCAGTAGCTGCGACGCCTGTCAAACCACCGGTGGCAGGAGGAGTCCCTACTCCTTTTAATTCTGCATCTTTTTACACCGCCGACTCCCCCAAGCCATTCGTGAACTCGTCAGCGCCAACCCTGGGGTCTCCGATTCCAGGGTCGAAGTCGCTGAACAGGGCACCGTCCCCGATTGTCTTCCCACCGCCTCTGCCTTCTTCTCAGGAGTTCAGTTTCCAGCAGAATGCAAAGCCTCACGTTCAGTTCCGTCCTGTTGAAACCAGCGCATTTGACGAACACGAAGAGGAACTCAGCTCTATCACAAATCAGGTAAAAATAAATTATTTCATTATCATTAATTGACATATGAAGGAGACGTGTAGATCTACACTGGCGCGAAAATATCAGTTCTTGGACGGCTGTCTTGGAGAGCCATCTTCATACTCACCGCCCTGAAAATCTCAAATCATAAATTTTTTTGTAAATCACACTTCTAATAGAAAAATATTTTTAAACCGTTATAAGAGTTCAGAAACGTGCAAACATATAAATTTATAACACACCACGTCTTCGAAGATTACTGTAGGAGCCCTTAAATCTGCGCTGTGTTTACGAAATAATACAGGGTGTGTATAAATCAACTTTATAACTTTAGTCGTGATTATAATCTTTGTGAAAAGACATAGACACACTTTTTGAGAGTCATCTGCGAGAGAGACTCTTTAAAGTTTGTTCTGAACACTACACGCTTTCAATATGAACACTATTTGTCACACGTACAATGTCCAAACTATATTCAAGCCCCATCCATGCACGTTACAGCATATCAACGTCAACTACTGTAAAATTAGCTACAGTTTAGTCCTTCAAATGGTTGATACCATCCACCGGAGTTCAATACGCAGTCTTTTACGTATCTCCTAAGGAAAAATTACAGGTGTGATATCCTGTAATTCTAAGACTCTCTAACGTGCTCTATTATAGTACGAGCGTGTTCTGATCTCCAGATGCTTAAGTTCTATTTGTTTACGTTCCCTGAGACGTGGAATGTAACCTCGTCAGAGAACACGACTTTCATCAGGAATCCGTTGTCTTCATCAAATTTCTCAAGTATGGTCACTGCGAATTCCTTACGAGTTACGATATCGTCTGGCACAATTTCTTGCATCACTTGGCAACTAACATACAGACTCAAATGTTTTCGTAACACCAGATGCACCGTCAAATGCGGTAGACATCTGCAACTCATGAGCTTACAAGTTTCACGATGCACCGTCAAATGCGGTAGGCGTCTGCAACTCATGAGCTTACAAGTTTCAAACCAGAGTCATTTAGAAGAGGTTTATTAGTAACAGCAGATCGTATCAGAGGTACGTCACCTACTTACTTTCTAATCTCGGCTCCTCTGTTCAGACTGTGCTAGAAGCCAGTTAATTCAAGCAAATACCAGTGAACCAGAGTGTGAAACATTATACCGGGTGTTACAATTCCCACCGTAGGGAATAATTCAATCAAATTCACTAATTTACGAAGGATTTCAGGGCATATGACTTGGCTATCTGTTTCCTTGGTGCTTAAATTTAGTTAATAATAATGATAATCATAATAATTCGAAGCCAGTTACGAAATTCTCTTCTTTATAGAGCGTATAACGAGGTCACACTGTATCGAGTAATTACGTAAATAAAATACGAAAAATTATTAAATTAATTCCTGCGTATATATTCTCCCCTTCCGTCCTACCATTCTAATAGTCTGATATCAGATGTAGAATACAAATTATGAAGATCCCCATTATGGAATATTCTTCGTCTATTCCATTCTCAAACAAATTCCGTCGATGATTTCTGTTTAGGATGAGAGAGAAAGTTTCATCCCCTGTATAAAAGACTCTTAATTGAATGTTAGTAAAGTATTTTCCGAATTTAATCTGCCGTTAATGTAACCATAAATGTAATTCTTATTTGTTACTTTATTTCCCAAATACTTCAATCTTTGGCAAATTTTCATTCAGTGCATTAGCTACTCCGCTGGTGTCCTCTGTCTAGTCGTGAAGCTTTTAAATCTGCCAAAGAAGAAAGCGACTCTCTTATTGCGTGACATCCTACGTAAACAACAACAACAACAACAAGATAGCTTATGTAACGTGCGTTTCAAAATAACATGCCAGCCGCCACCTTGGGACAGATGCCCTGAAAGGCGATGTGACATCACGCAGTTCACAAGTCTGCTGTTACTTTTTTGATTTCACTTGACTGAATAACTTCTTCTTGTACATTTCGACGTATTTTACGACATCGTCATTCAATAATTTTAAATTATGCACTTGGCGCTGTAAGATTTGTACGAGGTGCGATCAGAAAGTTTCGAGACTGCGCGTATAAAAACCCGTACACTTATCTCAGGTATTAAATTCATCCATCACCCTCGAAGTAGTTCCCCTGGGAGTGAACACAACGATCCCAGCGCCGCTGCCAAGCCTGGAAGCATCCCTGGAAATCTTTCTTTGTCAGCCTGTCAAGCACCATCTGCGATTCTGCCTGAATCTCTCCTATCGTCTCAAATCTCCTTCCCTTGAGCTGAATTTTCATCTTTGGGAAGAGGAAGAAGTCACACAGAGCTTAGAAAGGAAGTTGGGGTCGGTTCTTGCAAGATCTTTGAGCTCCTGACAAACGAGAAGTCAAGGCGATTCTGCTTCTGGTCCTCAGACAGGAACCTTGGCACAAACTTGGCTGCGATGCGTCGCATGTGGAGTTCTTCCTTTAGAATCAGCTGACAGGCCCCATAGCCTATCCCAACAATGTCGCACAAGTCGTACAAGTGATGGTACGACGTCGATCTTCGTAACAGTTTCGGGCGTTGTGCTCGAAGATGGTCGTCCAGAACGCTCGTCATCATCGACAGAGGTTCGGCCATTTTTAAAACGTGAATGCCACACAAAAGTTTGTGCACGACCCATTGCGGACTCCCCAAATGCTTGCTTTAGCATTTCATAGGTTTCCGTAGCCGTTTTGGCGAGTCTTTGGCAAAATTTGATGCACACGCCATTCCGAAATCGCAGGAGGGTCGGTGTAATGCACTACCAAAACGCCCGTAACTAAGAAACAAATGCTAATTCGATGATGCCGGCTGGCACACTGATTCACTATGAATGTAGGCCGCACCCCCTAAAGGCCCGCTATTGACACAGTCTTGAAACTTTCCGATCGCACCTCGTATATCGAATGAATCTGAAGGAAACCTTCCGCGGACAAGATGGCTCTTCGATCTTGAGTCCGTGCTAATTTCCAGTATGATACGACACACGTAATCGTAGACAAAAATTTCATATTAAGGATTATTTTACTACGTGATATTTAGTTATATAAACTAAGGACAAAGTCTGATGCACGTAAATGTCTAGATCCTCCGGGTTTTTTAAATTTCTGTACACGATCTTGTGTTTTGTATCGAAAGTACTGTAACTTTGAGACAAATTAGAATGAAAATTAGAATCAGAATGATATGAAGTGAGATTGTATTTGTGTTTTTAGGATAATGGGTGTGAGTGGGCTATTGTTTGGAGAATCGATAAGACGCCCACGACTTCGTTGAACTTTTGTTACTGAAGTGGTTATATTCTTATCGAACCATTGGTTATTTCTAATGTCTTCGGCGTAAAAAATTCGTTGCTCCTTCACGAGCTTCCAAAGATCGCCAGAACAGAATATCTGCGTTGCTAGGTCGATCCAGATGTTTGGATACTTGCAATTAACATGATCCAAAATATGCATTTCAAAATGAGAGATATGGAACCAGCATCATTTTACAATTACAAGCTCAGTCACGTGGTTATGCACGTGGCATTTCCAAAAAGGAGTGGCAATGCAGGTCTGCTTAAGGGATGAAGACAAGTACGCCATGTCCTCGTTTATTGATAATCGGTGTTTCAAGTTTCTCTGAACTCTTACGTGATTATCCGCTGTAGCTCACAAATTAATCTTCTGAGTATTATTCACTCGATCACGAGTAAAAATTATTTAGTCAGTAAATAAAAGGTAAGTTAACATTTAAGCACGTTCATTAATCCTGACACTCGAGATGTAGAAGGCTTTAGCCACATCCAGGTAAACCTTTCGTCAAACTTCCTGTTGACTGTTTCAATAAGGCGGGCTAGTTGCAGAGTCGTCCGCGTCGAAGACCAGACTGCTCGTGGAGTCCGACCCATAGATCGAGCAGGAGTTTCTGTTAACTTTGAACACATGGAAGTTGTCTTTCAAAATCGTCTGCGTGACTGCTGAAGTAGGAGGTCGCAGTGAGTCACAATGGGGCAGGTGACTCCAGGTGAGTCAGACATTGTCCGATCCGGTTCGCGTAGCAAAAGTATTCCTGATTCATCCATGTTTTAAATTTCAAAACCCTTGAAGTAGTTAAACGGGCAAATCGAGAACTAATATTTGTGCAGAAGGATTCAAGTCTTCAGAAGTAACTCTACCGGGAATCCAACTCCTGTCATCTAGGCCTTAACCTCGTTAGTGAATAATAGGATATTAAAGGATTATGCTGGTTGTTGTTTAACGACCCTGTATCAACTGAAGATTTAGGTAAACTTTCGTCAGCATTGACGTTGTATCGGATGAGATAGGAAGCGAGCATTTCTCTGGAAAACATCATGATTGTGGCTTGAGCGAACCTCTTCAGTCCGACAATGTTTAGAGAGCAGAATGCTGTGAATGGGACGCGGTTGTATTCCATGTCGGAGTGCCAGTGGATAACTGAACGTGGTGTTGAGGATTTGTTTCTTTGCCTCAAAGACAACAGTAATTCTGAACATCCAATTCAATGGACACCGGGGGACAGCAATGACGGGCAGAATGTGTCCAAATGTCACTTGTGAGTTTCGCTCAAGAATCTTCAGCGTTTTAAATGTTGTGGTTGTTTGAGACAGGACTTCGCCTCTGGACCAACGTTTCTCTGGACTTGAAGTAAAGTCGATACGAATATTTATATTTTATTTAGTATTCTGTCTGACGACAGGTCCATATGAACAGGATCCTTCCATCCTTTTCTCGGACTGGGACCTGTTCATATACGTTCTTGGCAGATGATCCAGAAGGGGTTTGCCATTGCCTTCTTCTGTGTGTGAATGGAGTAATTGTGGGGATGCCACGGAGGAAAACCCCGTGTTGCCTAGACCACGGCCTTGCCAAACACAAGTTATAAATTCGGCCACGGCCGGGAATCGAACCCGAGACCCCAGGATTACAAGGCCAGCGTTCTAACAGCTAG
>NW_019059888.1:800881-825651 GCF_000696155.1 Zootermopsis nevadensis
GGAGGCAGTATGACCTCTGAAACGTTTGTAAACATCTACCAGACTACACAGCGCAACAACCCAGAAGACAGAAATCTTCATACTCTGATGACGGAGGCAGTATGACCTCTGAAACGTCAGTGGACATCTACGTCTCTTTTTTGGTTTCCTTCTGCTGTATTTTAAAGATGCATTCCTTCGTTTATATCTGTACTCCCTTCGAGATTTGATTTTGTGAGTCACAGCAGCTTTGTGAAAAACTTCATCTGTGCTGAGTTCAAGTATTCGATATTTCTCGTATTGAAAACCCACGTGTTGCATATCTGAGCATCCTTCGAGGGCTTGTGTGCTTAATGTCTCCTTTTAAAATTCCGAAGTTCTGTTTTCAAATACACCAAAATATAATTGAATTCCATGAGTTGTCCAGTACTTTCCCTTCACCGCTTTAATTAGGTTTGTGATGAGTCTTTCTGTTTTAAGTGTCACCTGAAGGTGATTCACATTTACATTTCTCAAGGAGATTATAATTCCGCTCTTTTGCTATCAAGCTGGATTTGTGCACGTGACCGAATCCTTCTCACGTCGTTTTGTGCACTTTTTAAGGATTATTATTATTATTACATCTGTTCACCATTTTACAGGGTATTTACTTCTATGTACCTGAGGAAAACCTTGCCCTTGAGGTATACAGTGCAGCAGCTACTTCTGAAATACATTTTTTTTAATGTGTGATTTGTTTTGCTACAAAATGACACCTCAACCGATTCTGTAAGCTTTCTGATTTAATTTCTAGACACTTTCAAAGTTGTAAAGTCCTTTTAGAATCAACCTGTATAGTTTTATTGTGAGATGACTATATATTTTCATAAGCGTCTTTCGAATTATTATTATTAGTAGTAGTAGTAGCAGCAGTATTATTTGAGAATGACTTCTTAATTAAACACAGGTGTCCGTGAAAGTTGTGGGATATTATATAAAAGTTTCGTACCTTCGCCATGTTTTAATCGTTGACTTATGAACAACGATTTATAAACAGTTACATAATTTATAGATATATTATTCCTAGATCCAGTAACTTATCAGTCGTCGCTGTCAGACTGAAATTAAAGACAAACTTCATATCCCCGCCATGTTGTCCTCTCACGTCCTACAAAACAGTGCCCCGACAACAATTGTATATTCTTCGGTGGTCTATTATCATTTCGTGATGTTTCCAACTCACATGATCGCATAACCGCCATTCTGATATTACTGACTGTAGAAAATTAAAAAGTACGAATTTGGAATGTTCTTTGATCGTAACGAAATTCAAAGTTTGGTGAAATCTGTAATTTGGTTCACAAGCCTATTTTCTTCTCTTGATATAGGAAAGTAGGCTATAATTCAGAGAGTCCAGCGACCCACACTTAGCCGAGCGGAAAACACCTTTTCACTGCCTAGCCAACATTGCTCAGTGTTGCCAGAAAGTGGTGCTTTTTCACGAGGTATAAATATCGAAAGTCGATCGACCCAGTGTTAGAGTTGAATCGAAATTGAACTCGAGAAACAGATGTGTCATTAGAATAATATATTCAAGAAGGTATCATGTAAATTACGATCAAGAAATTGTTTTTATTTCTTTAGAAATGTGAAACGTTTATCTTTGTTTTAAGCCAGAAATTTTGAATTAGAATGTTTACAGATCCATAGAATTATTGGCGATTTAAGCAAAGCATAATCAGGATAAAATTACATCCAACACTCGTCATTGTCATCATCAGTATTTGAACTTCGAGAATAACTTTTTAGACATTGAGCCTTGCAGTTTTTCAGGAGATATCCATATCCCGAGATCTCTCTGGAGTAATATACAGACTTACGTGGATTTTTTTCACATATCTGCGTCATTGTTAAATAAATTACACTTTCCAGTTTCTGTATTTCTTAAATTAGCAAACCAATGTCAGGCTGTGTTATTTACCTTAAAATACCATTGGTTCATTTTCGGATGATTTTGTCTATATTGTGATTGTCATTTATGAGATACTAACACATTTCAGTCCTCTACTAAGTGGCAGAATATAGGCCTATAAGTTATAACCTCTAAGTCACACACGCTACTGTTCTGTAAAGAAAAAATAATTTTAAGCTGGAGGAACACGTTTACTATTCACATAGATAAGTGTTACAGTCTTCTTATTTTTAATTTCTGATTTTTAGAGAGTAAGGTTTTAACCATTAAATGGATGTTTATAAAAAAATTAAATTATACAAAATTGCTAAGAATTTAAACACGTAATATTTGAAGGCAAGTCACATATTTACATGAATGATATTAACTAATTCCCTTTAGCAGACTCAGGTAATCAAGAAATTCCCCGCTGTTTATGGAACCCATAGTTTCATTACAGTGTTTACAATATTCCGCCGTGGGTCCCTATTATAACCGTAAACACTTTCTCATCCTGTCTTGTTAACATCCTTAGGATTCACATGCCATAATTTATAATGTCCAAATTTCCTGGCGTGGGTTTAAATGGAATTTGGTTAATTAGTTTTATAATTAGTCTTAATTCCTAACCACACGATAGACATATAACTGGTAATGTTAATAACAATTACGCGTTTTAAATAGTACATAAACCATGAACAACTGAAATACTGCGTGGACTTAACTGAGGAAATCAGTTTTGGAGATTTGGGTATAAACATTATTATATAATTACTGTAAAACAAATAAGTTACTTAGCTGCGTTTTGACTTGAAGAGTAAAGCAAATTAATGCAAGAATGTGGGTCGCTTGAAAGTTAGGTTAGGTTAGCATTAACAAAATATCCATTAGGCCTTGCGTACTCTTGATGCACACATAACCTCACAACGCTTTTTAGCTTAGCCACCAGTCTGCAACTTCGAGGCACCCCGTGTCGCTACACACTGGTTGCTGAACACTGACTTATGTTAACAATTCGGGATTTGTGGTTCTCACTGCGCTGAGTATGAAGATGGCTGTCATGACTTGTAGCGATAATAATGCTCGTGATGATGGAGGCAGCAAGTACCTCTGAAACGTCGGTAAACTTCTATCAAATTACACAGCATAATTTATAAAATCAATTATTAAAATCAATTAAGAGAGAAGAATAGGTTTAAATAAGAATTATCATGTCTTTTAACAAGGGTGATTTACATAAAAACATTAAAATATAGTACTGTTATGATTAAAATGCAAAGCAGAACTTCTTTATACAGAGTAGTCTTTTATTCCTGTTGATGCCGGTATAAAAATGCCTGTTGCAGAACCAAATTTTGATAAAATCACAGGTGTGAAAAACATTTCTCCCTTAAATCACTGAAAACCTCACGAAAAAATAGGTATTGAGGTTCATTAGGTGATGACCATGCACTCTCCTTTGTCTGTTTCAACTGTCTCATTTCAGTCAATAGACAAAAATGACAAGCCTTGGTGTCAATACACTCAGATAAATGTAATTAACTACTGGCAGATAGATGACATTATAAGTCAATAAGTGTAGCCTTAAGAACTACTTTTTGTGCATAATTTAATTTATTATATTCTACCATTTCTTGAGATGTGTCTGTTCTAACCTCACAATTTCATACTATTGCCATGTTTATAATTTTCAACATAAAGAAAGCTTTCATATAGCATTCTTGCATGTTTATGATCTACTGCTTTTCCTATATAAAACTTCATTTGCCTAGTTACAGTTCTTTATTTACTTATTGTTATCAAATTTAATTACAAATATAAATTTTACATGGATGTCATCCAATGTTTTACTATCTAATTTGCTGTCAAGATGAAAAGTTACTGATTTTTATATGAGGTGGTATATGTATTTACCACTGGGCTTTAAAGGGCCTATAAGATATGTGGGCAGTTAATAGTTCTTAGTAAATCCAGAAGGTTCTGGTAAAATTAATGTTTGCACAGATTTTAATTTACATAATCCATGTGAAGAAACCTATTTTCGTGATAAATCTAATATAGACATGTAACTGCTTAAGCTAAGTATTGCCAGTGTTCGTATAATTTTAACATGTTAATTCAATCCATAGTTAATTTTAGATTTTTTTTATTTTTCGCTGTTGTTTTTCATTAAAATTCTCAATCAGCTTAGGACCATGAACAACATTACATTCAATTAAGTTTATCGTCTGTTTCAGCCTTATCGCACGACACCCCTCGTCCTGCCAGGGGCTAAAGTTAAAAAGGACGCTACGCTCACATCCTCATATTTACGTCATCATCCGAATCCAATGTTCAGAGCACCTCCATCTCATCATGACACAACAGCTGAAGTGCTTATGAAACAAAAGGTAAGTTTTATTTATACATATTGACATTTTATGAAATGACATTTCAAGAGTGAGTAACAGGTGGGTGGAGAAAATTACATAATAAGAAGCTTCATAATTTGTGTTCCTCGAGAAATATTGTTATGGTGATAAAATCAAGGAGGGTGTGATGGGTGGGGCATATACTCGTACCAAGCTACTATAGACAAAAGTGCTTCATGTCCAACAAATCGACCAGGTCAGTATATTTCAAGCTTCAGTTAATAATACCTTGAAACTTCATTGTTTATACAAATTTTTGTGAAGAAATACAAGAAAAATTGTAAATTTTGTCATGAAACACTTGTCAGTTCACAAATTGAAAAAAATTACAGAAATCATAGTACAAATCAGACAGTGAAAAACATAAAATACTGTTTTGAATGGAAATGTTCTACATAATTTTTATGTAGTGACATGTTGCAAATAGAAGCTAATTTTCTTCTTATTGGTTCATTCCTGATGCTACAAGATGCACAAGACCATGAAGTGCCTACTGCAGGCATATGCTTAGTAACATTACTGAACTGAATATAAAATAAGTAAACAAACAACTATTAACACTATAAAAAGACACTAGTGCCATACGCGTTTCAACCTCAAGAGGTCATCATCAGTGGCATCAAGGAAATTAATTCATTTAATCAAATAGTTTAAACTGGATTTAGAAATAAATAAGGTAATTTCCATTAAATAATTTCTTAAAGTAATAAAATGCTATGGCAAATTAATTATAAAGGTACTGTTGTATTAGGAAATAAATTAAGAATGCAGTTATCAAAATATTTATTTGATGTTGCTACAACTGAAACTCTTAAAGCAGGTTAAAGTGAGACGTTCAACAAAATAATTATGTCACGTGTTGCAAAATTGCATTATTTTGCCGTAATTTTGAAGTTTGCAATTTTGTGATGCTGGGTGTAGTTAGTCCTTTAAATGCTGTTTTAAAGACCTGACATCTATAATTTGATATCCAGAATCCATGAGTTTCAACCACAGGATTTGGTCACGTCTGAACATGAACTTCATGTGGCCACACGGTGAATCTGACCTGGAGAGGAATATCTTGTAAATGAAGTGGTAGTTGTCCTGAAGGAACTGCGAATAGTAGTCTTCTGTTAAATGTCACTGAAGAATGAATGGCCCAATTAGTTAGTCGTCAGTAAGATTGCACCTCATGTTTACCAGAAATCAATAACTACATAATGGTTATGAATCATCTGGGGGATTGATAATGGCCCCATTAGTGGCCCAGTTTCATAGACATAGTCTCGTTCCACTACAACAAAAATATTCTTCATTCAAAATAAGCTAATAAATAACTACTGAGTGTTTGGCGGACATTTTATGGAATAACTTGTATATATGTCAGCCAACTCGGGTAAAATAGGTACATCTATACTTATATTATTAACAGCACACTGATTGCAGTTATTCTAAAGGCTGTGAAATTTAGGAATGAACTCTGCATTACACAACATTCCAAAATTTAGAATTAGTATTCTTTACTTAAAAAAGAGATGTGAATGAAGTAAAGGATATTCTGGGGTTTTCACAGTGGTGAAAATTTAGATTGTGTTTACCAACATTTCAGAGGGCCCTATTGCCCTCATCGCCGGTCACAGTGGTTGTGTGGTCTGAGGCGTGGGCCTCGTGCCGCTCGGACACTGGGACCGTGGGTTCGAATCCCACTCAAGGCATGGATGTTTGTCCGCGTCTTTCTGTGTCGCGCTATCCTGTGTACAGGCAGAGGCCTTGCTACGGGCTGATCACTTGTCCGAAGAGTCCTACCAAATGTCTAAATGGATTACATAACCTCCAAAAAGAGGCAGCCAAGACCCACACTGGGTGTAGAGCCACAGATTATGAGATGATATTACCCTCATCTTCAGTGATGAGGCTGTGCAGTCTTGTAGATTATCAACATTTCAGAGAAATATACTGCCTCCATCTTCAGGATACTTCTATCCTGAGGATGGTAACATTGACAACCACCTGCAAGATGATGCAGCATCCTAACTAATAAGATCAGAATCCAAAGTAAAGAGAAGACTGACCTACAGAAACAATTAGGATATTTAGTGTGTTACGTCTTGAAACTATTGCGGGGATTGTTACCATGTTCTGCAGGTTGCAGACACTGTACTTCAGAGAGTTGCAGGTGAAGACGCAATGGCTGGGAAACAGGTTTGTTAATGGAAGAAGCAATGTGTGGTTTGCATTGGTGAAATTTTGGTGTATGTTTCTGTGCCTGAAGGTGAAAAGCTATCCACTGAACGATAGACTTATGACAGTTGTCAAGAGTGTGAAAGCAGAAAACAAGAAATGACAAGGCTTAATGAGTAAACCATGCTGAACTGCATGACAGAATGCTGAATGACGTTAAACATCCACAGACTCTTCTTTCCATGTTTTACTGGTAAATTCTTGTAGAGCCATATTCTGTAAATTTTATAAGTTAAATAAGTAAAAAATTGCAGATACCTGTTAAGTTTTATCATATGGTATAAACTGATCTTATAATTTTATTTTTGAAGATTGTAGTCTTTAAATCTTGCAAGCAAAGGGATCAGTAAAATTGTAGCTTTTCCCTTTTGGTTTACATTGGATTTGATTACAAAAGACCTATGTTAATTTTTAAATAAAGTTTGTTACTTTATAGTACATTTTTATTATAAATATAGAAGTTATAAAACACTATCTTCAAAAACACAAACCTTTCTCTTTTCTTCAATTCTAAATACATTGATGACAGCTTCACTTTATGATAATTGTTCTGACAAATATTTTCATTAAATCTGTATACTTGGAACTATGTTCTGTTGATGTAATTCCTTAATTTACCTTTCTTAATTGGAGTGACTAATCTGCAGAGCAATTTTTATTTTTTCTGAAGACTTATGCACTGATTAGTATAATGATAATATTAAATCTTATAACATATTTCACACTGTAAGACTTCATAATGCAAGGGAAAATCACATTCTTGTCAAACTGTTTACAGTGCAAATTGTCAACCAAATCATAACTGTGACCAAAGCCAAGATAATTTTCACAACTTTTAAAGCTAGTCCTCAAGGTACCCACTTCCTGATCTACACCGGTATTCTGCAAAATCTGTCAGATACATCTTGGTTTAGCGTAACTTATACAGCATTAACAAGTCTCAACTTCAAGTAAATCTTTCGTAATGTGCCATTCAGAAATGGTCCATTCTTGTCTGAAATATAGGCTAACAGATGGTGACAGCACTTCAGCATTTTCCATATATTTCTGATGTCAATGCACCAATGTCATCTTTTGGATAACTTTCTGATCGCTGCAGTAAACAGTCTTTTGGGATAGTGTGCGACTTACACACACTGCTTTGAAAGTGTTGTCAAGGAATCCTTCATCCTGTCAAACAGGTGAAGCCAGTCTACCATCAGGATGCCATCCATATTCCACAAGACCATAGCCATTTGCTCACCAGCACCAGTTCTTAGCCCAAAATTTTTAGACAGCTCTTGTTAGTACTTTTGATTTAGTATGTTGTTTAGAATCTAGTGACACAGAAATTTATATAGGAATGACACTTCAAAACACTGGCAGTGTTCATCGGTTTTGTCATGACGACATCTTTTTTCAATCTTGTCATAGATTTTATGTAATATTCATTCTTATTATATGCATCAACGTCAGACGCAATACCAACCAAATTAAAATAAACTAAATTAGCCTAAAATAATCTATCTCACCTTAACATTCCATTGAATTTGGATTTACTGGAGAGATAAAAATATGTCCAAGCACAAGATAAATAATTGTTTTAATTTTGCTAGCGTACCTACTGCTAGATAAGCATATGCAGCTAGTTCCGGTTTGAGAAACATACTACACAATGTTTATTATTTATTTTCTTTCTTATGTTGGTTCTTAAGTCATATAACATCACTTTGTTGGAAAATAGAATGTCCTCTTGTTCTTCGAAGCAACTGAGTCCACTCAAGATATGCTTTTTTCTGGAATAGACACTGTTTCTTTATTCACACCTCCTTCTCTTTCAATTGAACAACATTGTGCCTGCCAGATAATTTCACTGTCAGTACCTACCTGATAAGTAAGCGCTGCACAGACACTATGAAGCAATAGTGTAATTACAAACCTACTGCGGATTACTTTCTAATTCTGTCTTCATGCTACAATTTGAAGACTAACTCAGCTATAGTAAACTGTTCCAAGTCAGGACAGAGACTTATGTTTCCTTAATTTTCTTAATTTCCCCCCCCCCCCCATTATTCACTTACAGTACCTGTAATTGTTTTTATGATATCCAGTGCTCTTGGTATTTCATATAAGGCATTGGCTTCTTTCAGTACTCCTTTATAAGTACATTTTACAGGCCAGTGGTATTTGGTGGTATAATACTTTAGTTTTTCAATGGTTTTTTATTGCATTTTCATAAATTACATATGGAGGAATGAGACACAAATTTTTGAATTACAGTTGACATTCCTAACAGTCATAACAGAAAATTCACACATATTTCACTTGTTTATATGGGTGAGTGCATGAGCATGTAAAATTTGTTTGAATTTCACTATATTACTCCTATTCCTCTAAATAGAACTTTCTCCTTTATTTTTATTCCTGCAAAGAATGCTTGTATCTTCAGAGAGTTTAATATTACAAGAAATTTGGGACTGAAGTGTTACTCCCTTAAGTATGATACATGAATAAATATTCATGTTAATGGTTCGTGTTGAATGCACAAGAATGTTCTTGTTAAACTTCAGATAAGTGTTTTGTAATGATTTAAAATAATTTCATTTCAGGTGGTGCATAAACAGTTCAATTCACCAATTGGATTATATTCTGATCACAACATTACTGAGACAATTCAGTCACAAACAGGAATTACACCGTAAGTTTACAAAAAGAATATTATGTGAATTATTGTAATGGAAAATTCCTTGTCCAGTAAGGGATTCTGAAATGTGTATTTGGCCCTCCATTAATTTCAGTTAGGTAATAATTGTTCTTTAAAAAAAGATTACCTTTAATTTGAGTATTTTTAATCCATCCAATTTTGGTTTGCAAAATCCTAGGAACAATGCAAGAGTAGGAACTTCAACGCTGAATCCACGAAATCAAAGCAAAGTGAGGCAAGTAAAAAAACTGGAACAAATTACAGAATGTAGCGACTTCTTTCTGCTCACTGCCTTCTTACATAAGCTCAGTGTTGCAAAGTACACTACAGTAATGGTCCAGTGTAACATTATTTCTAAATTTACTATTATAAAAGGAGGTTGCTTTTAGACAGTAACGACAAACACTCTTTTGGTTGGCAGAAATTCTGCTAAAATCCCATGTGTATTTAGTCTGAACCAACAATGAAAATTGGTATAGAAACTTTCACATTTAAGTGAATTATGTACAGAAATCTTGATTACTATGTGAAAATTTATTATTTACATGGACACACGGACATTAATTTAACAGCCATAATTGACATTCCATGCTTTACTTTTGAATTTGGAATCTCCTTCAGTTGATATAAGTAAAATATATATTTTAACATGGAACAAATACAAGCAGGCATAACTGATATATATATGTATATATATATATTACTATATAGCATGTAACAAAACATGAGTTGTGCTGCATAAATATGATTTTCATATAAGCATTAAGTCATATGTATTTTCGGTTCCTATTAGATAACATTATACAGCATAGTTTATGGTTCAATGCATACTATAATGTACTATGTCATGCCTTAACTTTCAAATTACATATATCAGTTTTACATTTCATCGAGGTTTTCAAACGAACATTCATTTTCAAGAGATGGTCCAATTAACAAAGTAACTTCCTTTTATGATATGTTTCATTTTGTGATTGAAACATTTTGCTTCATACAATTAAAAAGACTGAACTGCAACACGAATTATGCATGACAAAAAACTGCATGGTTCTTTCACTGATATGCAAATATCAAATTATTGCATTTAAAATTTTTACCATATCAGGTGCTGATGCTTTGTTTATAAAAATACTTGTAAGGTAGCTTACATTCTTTAGCATAAGGTTCTAAATTCTGTGTTTGAAGTCATAAGAACTAATTTATTTTTATGCACGATTTACTACATGGCACAGTGATTGAATTAACATTTGCAAAATAGTAAATATAAAACTTACAGATTGCTCTATGCATATTTGACTGCATGGTCTACTGAAATTCAGACAGATAAGTTGGTATAATTAACAACTGTAAAATAGAAAATGGCGCTGTATATATGGAAAATTAATTGCTTAACACTTAATAATACGCTTTAAATGTCAGATGTTGATTTACATATTTAGAGGGAATGTGAATATATTATTAATCAGTATTCTATTTATTGCAGAGTTCAACAATTTCTTTGCTATTAGTCTTGCAAAAAATGGTTGATCAATTAATGGGTTTAAAGTTGACATATTTGAGTATGTTATTTACTACTGTCAGAACAACAATTTAAAATCAAATTAAAAACATTTAAAGCTGTCTTAGCCTAAATTATGGTATATAAATTTCCTGCACATCAGATTCAATCATGAAGAATACCACCAGAACACAAGTTATCTGACTTAAGATACTCATTCTTTTAGCACCATAACTCGATCATCAAGGTCTCATTCATGGAAGAGAATGCACAGTAGAAGGTGAAATTGGTATTAAAAAAACAATACACTCTAAGAAACACTTCTTTACAAAATTAAATTTCAATGTCTATTAAGTCTTCAAAATTTTCATCAGTATTTTTATAAGAAAGTATGAAGTCCATCAAAAGTTTCTTTATCAAAATTATTTCAATTATTGTATAACATCTATACTTATATGTACTAAAATATGTATGTAAATGTTGCACATTATCACATTAAGTACTATATTTATTTCCACAGTATGTCTAGTACTTACAAGCTTAACGTTCTGAAGTTATTCATGATCAGAGCGTTGCTTAACATATAAGTAGTTTTTATACTCAATAAATTAGCCTGCTGTTTATTTCCACTTTATGAAACAAAAAAGAATGTCAGACAGACTGAGGAGCTCTGAGCTTAATAGATGATAATTCAACTGTCATATCTTTGAGAATGCTGATTAAAAACAAAATACGTTTAAGACTGAATTGTGGAACATATTATCCCTCCAAATTTACAAGGAATTCTAAATATCACTTTTAAATAAATACAATTCCTTCTTAATTTGAACCCAAACAAAAAGAATGTGTGAAGTGGAGCAATATTATATTATTATACTTACTGTGTTTAAAGTTTAAAGAAATTGATTGGACTCTGTTCTTTTGTATATATTGGTAGGTATGCACATGTTAAATAAATGAAACATATATTATTATATTTATTGTGTTTAAGGATTTAAATTGACAGAGTAATTAAATTCTGTTGTGGATATTTTATATGAGATATTAAATTTTTGATTAACAATTTAGTACATATACAATAGACTTTATGTCAAACAGAACAGTTTCTGCATTTCTAATGGTAGTATTTTCATTGATCTTTCTTTCCTAAAACAAAAAATACAAATACAACAACAACACGGACAACATGGACAATCTCCGCATTCCCGCCAATATTGATTACTATTGACGTCACTATCACAAACTGTGGTTCCCTAACTATTTTATTCACGACATAAATGAATTTTAAATTTGTATCTTGTTTCAAATTGACTTGATCGTTCTCAATTTGTTAATATTTTGTAACAACTAACTATATAATTCAAAATTATCATAATAAATCAAAATTGTAATGACTAACTAACAAATAATGATTGTGACACGACTTACTTTTCCTTTAAACTTAAATGAATACTGACTGAAACTTATAACAAAATTGATTTTTCATTAATAATTTCTTATTTGCTGTTTCCTATATCTTGACATCACCCAAACTTATATTAACTACTAATTTCACAAAAAAATAACACACAGCTTGAGGAAGACACTTAGCTATGACCCAGCCAAATCAGAGACCTTCAAAGCACTTCAGGAAGCAGAGCTAGGTGACACAGTCCAAGAGGTGACAGTTCCAGCTCAAACCAGAGTGTTTTCACCAAGTGCACAACTCAAGGTAATGTATAAATTCACTCGTTATAACTACAAGTGTGATACAAATTAGATAACTTTTCAAACTAACATAATTCACTACATTTACAGATAATGGAGCACAGATAAGCTCATTTTGATGTTATAAATTCACTACACTGAATGGATGAGTCCCAAATGCCATAGAATTTTATTATTTATAAAAAAATTACCACGGCATAGTTTGCATTACCTTCTCGAATGAAAATTTTATATACTTACTTTAAGTAAATCTTTGAAAATCACACAACATTTTTAGTTGATAATGTTGTGGGTTGTGATGATATGTAGTCAGTGGTTTGGAGGAACTTGCTGCCTCCATTATTCAGGATAGAAGATGAAGGTGGTGGCAAGTGTCACAACTCAGAAGATCACTGCCATGAAGAACTCAAATTGCACTGACAAAACACTGTTAAGTAATGAACGAAGCAATTAATAATATAATGAAAATATAATTTATTAAACTACAGCAGTTGGCATCTGTCTGCAAGCTTGGACTTCACTACATGCTATTTCAGATAAGGTAAATAATTCCTTGTCTGAATGTACCAGGCCATGCACGCCATCATTTTGAGTTGGCATCAAAGGCTGATTACTGCAGGCCCTTTCCCCTTACTGACACTCACTCACCAAATACATAACTTTCCAGTTGCTGTAAAATACTTATAATGTAGACAATATTTTAAATTAAATACAAATTATGTCTAGTTATTGATCATCCAAAAGTTTATATAGACTTAAGAGATATGCAGTTTTCATGTGTAAAAATTTAGGCCATGGGCTTATTTTGAGTGAAATTGTTGAATCAGAAAGAGAGAACACTTAAAGAATTATTTTACTCATATTTAATGTGCACTGTGTTATAAGTTACATACTTAAGTGGCTTGCTTTTTGAAATTACCTCCTGCATCAGTTATGCACAAATGAGCTTGTTTTAAAATAACATGTATTTTTTTCTATATGCATTCATAATTACATAATACTCCCTCACATTTGAGAGCTTGCACATGGCAGTGGTAAGTTCACAAATCTCTTTTATATAAAGTCTGCCACATTTTCATTTGAGATATGTGCATTTTACAGATGATTCAGGTGCACACTTGCTCTCAGACTGCATTGGACCATTTGCAGTATCTCTTTCTGCTCATAAATGCATTTTTGTTTGTCAGTCTCCTTAGTATTTGTGGTGAATGATCACGTCTCACAAATGCTGATGTACGCAACTCAGTACAGCTCTGATTGGGTGACAACAGTTGGGAAACAAGCGTATATATTCCATAAGTGTTGCCCGTGCATTCTCATCGCAGAATGCATAGATTTGTGCATACTTTTAATTTGTGAATTGTGTTTTCATCATCATTCATAACACAGGCACTTCATGAACAAGGCATTCATTCCTTAATGATCGAATACAAACTATCTACGATGGGTAGTTGGTATAATCTGTGCTTCCTAAAGTGGTCGATGTGTACACATGACATGGACAAGTCCAATTTCATTCAGAACTGTGAAAAGTAGTGACTATTAATTTAAAGATAAGTATAGGAATGCTCTGAAAGAATGGTGGGACCTAAGGATAGAAAGATGATGATGATAATAAACTCATCAGATAGTAACATAATGGTTGAGATATTGACTAATGTTGTTTTTAATTTTTCTACTCAAAATATGCCAACAAATAACCTCCTGTTATTTAGATGTTTCATAGGACACTCTGTATGCACAGAGTGGTTCTTAATAACATTAAATAAATTTAGTAGTCATAAATCCATAAAATGAAGCTAAAAAGTTCCTATAAATGTATGGTCACAAACACATTGTTAGCCAAAATTAAAAAAAAAACAATAAGAAATCAACAGATAAATATAGCATATTTTAGCAGCACATTTACATAACCGGTTTCAACATATGAGCATTTAATGTTTACCAAAGTTGCTGAAAATGCTCTCTGTTGGTTTGAATGTATAACTGAGCCCTGTAATATCAATAATTCTGTTATGTTAAAATAATTCAGACATATGTCATATTGTTGTCACAGCCACTTGAATCAAATGCCAATGCTGTATGTTGACTCACTTTTTTTGAGTAAATTCTGCCCTTCAGATAACCTCACAGGTAGACGTTGGCAGATGTAAAATCAGACAATGGTGGAGGCCACAAAACAAGTTCATTTAATTCTATCCATTGAGTTATGTAGTGAGAGTCCAGAAACTGGGTTATGTCACTTGTAAAATGAGCAGGACATCCATTGTTTATGGCATTCAGCATGCACCAGATCAATATTGAAAAGAGACAAAGATCACCTTGTTTTAGAAGAGCTTTAAAACATAACTATAATCATGCTCCATAAATTTATTTTGTCCATTTTATTTGACTTCAAGAACTTTTTTTAAGGCTGAAGGTGCAGTTTTTATTGTTACAAATAGCATGACCCAAGCCATTAATACATTTTCATATGTGAATTTTTATTTCCTTTAGAGAGCACCTGGCCCTCAACCATACCACCATGTAAGTAACAAAAATATTTTACTTAATATACAACTGACATTTACAATTTATTTATTAAATGACAACATATTTTAGTATTAAATTGTTTGCCTATTGTAATTTCTTTCAAACTATCAGCTCGGTGACTAAACAAACCAAGAGACATTAGGTTATATAAATCAGGTATTTCCATGTGTCTGTGATAACAAATCTCCAGGTAAATCTTTTATTTTGTGACACTTGTTCTAAAACATATTAAAATATCTCTCATAAATCTGAATTATTGCAAGAAAGGGAAGGAAAAGGCTAGAGACTCAGAAAAGTCACCTCCTTTTCTTGCTTAATTAATATGAACTCCTATAAATCTTATTAAATTAAGTAGGATTTCAGATTTTCATGGCAGTGAGTCCAAAGATGGTTGTCTTCTGGATTGTAGTGCCATCTAGTCTGCCAAATCTTACATAGTATAATTTTATTAAATTACATTATTAAACCTATTAAAATGCAAGCTAGATTAAAGCAGGGAGTGAACTGAAGAATAGTTCTATCACATTTTGCCTACTACATTGAAGACTGTTGTATGTACAGAAAAAATTTCATTGCTGGTCAAAATTCAATCAGAATGTGGAAAGAACAATAGCAGCTGAGATTATGAAACTCGTTTCTGCATGTCCAAGAATTTGGAGAATGTACCAGCAAAAGAATCACAATGAAGACTGGGAACTTTATATTAATATAACATCCATATTTAAATGCTTTGCTTCTGTTAGTTGAATTATTTTTACATTTCATCACATTCTATTTCCATATTATAACTGATTAGGTATTCATAGAGATTTTAGTTCTTTTTAGTTCACACAGTTTCAATTTAACTGATATTGCTCTGCTCAATCTCAGTAAAGTTACATGAATTCATCAGAAAAGTCCTGACATATTTTCTTTATGATGTACTTAACATAAACACAAGAAATATTTTAAACATATTGAAACATAACATTCAAGTAGTCAACATTAAGTCAGGGAGGACTGGATTAAGATCTGACTTGTCTGGTCTCCCAATTCAAGGGACTAGATTTTGAACATTTGCTGGATAGGTAATGTCCTCCAGCAACATAAAGTTGGCAGTTTTAAATTTCAGTGCTGAAGTCACTGGGGGAGGATGAAATTTTCCCACTTCTCTTACAAGAGGCAATCATTGATGTAGTGGTGAAGTACTTCGAGCTTGCATTGCTCTTGGATATGTTCGATTATCCTATGAAGGGCAGTCAGATTTGGTGTTATAACTAAGCCAGGGCATATGAGTTATTATCAAGTGAAATCCTTTTGTCTTATTAGTATAACCTCCTTTCTGTTACAAACACTTAAGAGTGTCGTGAACTGATATATTAGAGTTGATCCTTGTTAGAATATACGCTGCAGTACCATGAACAACATGCATAAACACTTGGAGATCCATAGAGATGGTTCTCCACAGTCTTATGGGCCTATTATTCTGGGAAATTTTTGGACTTCAAGGACGCATTTGACAACACCATCTCTTTGAGTCTAGTGCAAGGCAGCATAAGGGAATGGGTTGGAGTGAATTGTGGTAAGAGAGAACTGGACCATGCTTGAAAGCTGGTATAGTGTGATGGCCAAAATAGGCTGCACATTGAGGGTGTATGTTGGTCAGGGTGTCTGAAGGGTGAGATCCTCTGCCCACTACTATGAAACCTGGTGGTGGATGGGATTCTGGTTCAATAAACAAGAGTCTGCACACACAAGGCTATGCTGATAACTTGGCCTTGTTCATAACTGGGAAATTCCCAAGCACTGTTTTAGACCTCATGTAAATTTCTTTAAACATTGTACACTGTGCAGGGATGAGGAGTCTTCTGTCAGTCCTGATAAGACAGAAAATGTGCCTTCACCAAGAGGAAAAAGTTGATGGATTTGTAAAACCTCCTACACTAAATTGTCTATATAATATCTGGGGGTTATTCTAGATGTTACACTTACATGGAGGGAGTATGTGAAACAAAGGATCGGTAAAGCCCCTCTTACTTTTGGTTATGTTGTCAGGCCTTTAACAGATCTGGAGTCTTAAACCAGAAGAGGTACATTGGCTTTATACAGGTGTAGTAAGGCTTAAGCTTATGTATGTGGCAGTTATGAGGTGGCCAAGAACTCATCTTGCCATGGCACAGGCTGATTCTACAGCCTCTGCTCACAGGCTCAGAGGTATAAGTCTCTGATCTGATATGAATTTGGATGTAGTTCATTCCCAGATCCTTGCCCAACTAATGAAGGCAGAATATAACATAAAATGATTACTTTTGGGATGCCTTTTGAAGTGGATAACCTGTCACACAAACACTGGTTATCGACCTGGTTTATAACCCTTCATTCTAAAGTGTTAGTCCAATATATGGACAGGTCCAGGATGGCTGGCATGTCTGGGGCAAGTCTACATGAGCTGAATCCAGGGAAGAGGTTATCCTATCAGTGCCCAGCATTGGCTGGGCATAAATTAGAGGTCTTTGGCTTTGCATGGCTGTAGCCAACAGATATTAAGATGGCCTCATTTAGGTTGGTTCTGGTTCTATCAGTGCAATCAGGGCTTTCTGAAAGGCCCTAACAAGACAGGGTGTACAGTGCACCCAGCTGAGTACCTGGGGGAACTGTAATTGCAATCACTTAATCCCTACCACAAGCTTTGGCTAATTGATTCTCTGTTCTCACATTCTTCAAGTAACTCCGGCTTTTGAATTACTGTCAGTATAATTTTCTTGCAATTTTCAGCCGTCTTACTTATGATCAATCAGTGTGAGCAATCACTGTCACCTAACAGACACACAGTACACTTAAGGGAATTGACTGTAAGACACTAATGTTTGAAAAAGACCAAGCACACCTGTAGCTTCCATTTTGTCCACCACCATGACCTGAACAAATCTTCCTACGACACCACCAATACCGAGTAAAACACCAGGAAAATGTATTGTTAATCTTCCTAAAACCACCCTGCTCCATCACCCTAAGCAGAAGTGAAAAGATGTCAAAAGCATGATTCTCACGAGGCTGTGTTTATGAAAAGAGAAAGATGTGTAAGGATAACCTATAAACCAGATAGTTCACACACACTTACTGATTTTCTAGATATTGTAATTTTAAAAGATCCCAAATTATATCAAAACCAGTGGAAGGTAATCATTCATCTCATAATTGAAAATACCTCTTATTGTAAAAACTTCTATAGAACTAGGGAAGAACTCAAATACCCACCATATACATATTATATGATTAAGATTGAAGTTCTTGTCACAATAATTTATAATTAAATTAAATTCTTTTTCATTTCAGAAAGCTGCAGGTGGAACCACTTATACTGTAAGTATTTATATTGATGATTCTTACACAGTTTTTATTTTACTTTCTCAGTTCTTATAATTTTTAAGCTTTTCATTTAAGGTGATTACGGTCTTGCAACATTTCCATGCATACAAAAGTATCTAGTTGTGGTTCTAGTAAAACCACCAGTACCCCAAAGTTCAAGATTTTTCAGTATATATGTTTACCCAATGCAGTTCAAGAGATATTGTCTATGTACGCAAACATACTTTTACATATTTCTAGATGTTCTGACTTTTTATAATTCACATATGAGACTTGATTTCGACAAATATGTCCTAAAATTCACTGAACAGTAAGTAGCCTTTCATTTCAGTGATTCTCTAGTGCTCAAGCAACTTCTTTCATCAAATGACACATTTATGTACATCTTGTACAATAAGTAAACAAAAACTAGTATTTACTCTTAGTGTAAACATATAGGTCTTCAAAATCCTCCATTTGCAGGCAGAAACTTGACTTTGTATATTTTACACAGAGGAAAAATTTATAATTTAAAAATATTCAAAATGGATATTATAGAAAGGAAGGATCTTAGACACGTGGGTGATATAAAATGGTACCACACTTCTTTTTCACAGTGGAATCTTGTAATAATTAATATTATCTGAGTGAAACTTGGTTATGGAGTGACATTATGATGTGGTCACTGGTAGTAGATTTAGGAAATGTTTACTTAATAATGTTAAATACCCTGTGCTTAAGCATTAATTATTCAAAGCATATTGTAATCTGGTAGATGTTTACAAAAGTTTCAGAGGTGCTTGCTGCTTCCATCATCAGAGTGATAAGGTAGCAAGCACCTCTGGAACATCAGTAAACCTCTGCCAGATTACGTCATTAAGAAGATAGTCATCTTTATACTCACTACTGTGATAACCTGAAATCTCACTGAACCACTTTGTACTGATGACATACAACAGAATTATTATCTAGTTTGCCACATGGAGAATTTGGCAGTGAGAATTAAATGTCTGGTGCTGACATCTCCCATTAATATGACTGGAACCTTTGCTTTCTCTACTATTCAATTTTCGTGGAATTGTGTACTGCAGAATATGCATAATAAAATGAAAACTTTGATCATTTCAGAAATGAGACAGACAAAACAATGAGGACTGTTTCATGAAAGTGATTTTGGAATTGATCTTTTAAACAGGCTCGCACGTTGTTATGCCTGGTAATTACCAAATGTAAAGAAATGCAAACTTCAGTATTTGAGAAAAGTATAATTAAAGGTTGTTAATAGATATTTGTAGGTACTTCTAGAAATAATAGAACATTCTGTTCCAGGATATGACATAGAACATATAATTTGTCAGAAATAACTGTGGAGTTTTTTAAACTGAGGGGAACATAGGGAAGGAGAAAATGATTCAAATATGCAGTAGTGGTTTTCATTCAGAAGATAAAAGACCTAACAGTGTGGTTGAGTGGTTATCGCTCCTGCTTCTTGTTCAAGAGGTTCCAGATTCAAGTCCAGATACCTACATTTCTGATGTTTACGTTTCTCCTCAGTCACACCATGCAAATGTCAGGATGGGTTCTTAAATTAGACAATGACCACTTCTTTCCATGTCCTTTCCTTAATGGTCCTGCATTCAATGCTATGTTATATGACTCGTTGACAGCATCATTAAATGAACTGCAGGTAAATACAATACAAGAATGAAATGTCCAACTCCCCGTCATTTACAATTTCCCTGCGCATAACCATGACTAGTATATTATGTTAACTCTTCGTTATTAATGCAACTACACTGCTTAAAATTATAACTGTCATCTCTAACTTCTTGCTTTCAGATAAATTCAATTGGTAATTCTGACGAATATATTCACCAAAGTGGAAGTTTCAAACGCTTAATGAATCAAGTTCTGGGTGAGTCTGAATACTAAAGGAAACACTGCATATTATACAATTAAATGCATGGTATGACTGTTTCATAACTGTATACAAACACTGAAGGTAATGTGCCATAGATTAATTTTAAATGTGCTGTATTATTGTGAAAATGTCTCTGTCTATTATTTCTTCAAACCAATGTGTTCATAATGGAAATAAAATTATTTTGTTTTATTCACAGTAGGTTAGATTCATAACTGGTGTCCTTTCTCGTTGACTTATTTATGACTGTCTCAAGTTGCTATTTTGTCCACATATTGCTAATTGTTATTTCTTATTGATTACCTGAAACAAGGAGTGAAAATTCATATAGATGTAACAATTCACGTTATTTCTACCATGAAGAATTCACTGAGTGTAATATCTAGTCAGTAAAAGCTTTTTTAAGCAATTGGTGCATATATTCATAGTGTATGCTGATAATTAAAAGTTGTCAGATAAACTTCAATGTGTTTCAGTTACTGTATATGCTTTGTAACTATCAAGTATTTATGAATGAATATTTTAAATGCTTTCTTTCTTAAAACATAAAAAATAAAAAAACTGTGTTTATATTAACCACCTACGTATGTATGAATGATTATTTTGATTTGTAAGATACTGTTCTGAATATGTGCCAAGCAGGGAAAATTGTAAAAAAAAAGTTTTAGAAAGGAGTGTTATTTTGCTTTTTCAAAATTGCAGCAATGTAAAATTAAAATCTATAGAAAATAACCCGTTTATTGTCATTAATAAAGATATCTTCTTGCTCTGACATTGAAGTACCAGCTGAATTCTCACAAAACTTCACCAAACCATAATTTGGTGAATTGTATAGCTGTTTTAGTAAATGCTTCATTATAACAAACAACATGAGTTCTTACTTCCAGATTCAACCCTGTAATTAGCACTGAGACATGCTAGGTTGCTAATCTGTACCTTTATATGAAGCAGAGAGCTGAAAATGTAACACTTCATATATCACCTTCAATTTCAAAAAATAATCAAAGTGAGATTTGTTTTGTTTGTAACTCATAGTTTATTGTCTTCAGTAAACTGATTCCAGTTTCCTTAACTCTGTGACAATCTCACTGATGATATAGCAATCAGAATAGCTGATCATATCAGACATATCATTGTCACAAGATAAATGATACACAATTTAACATTTGGAATATAATGACCACTCTTGCAAATAAACATGAACTGTTCAGTTAAACAAATGCTGATAAAAAAGTTTTCTTAAATGAACTTCATCATAATTCATGCTGTTGCTATTGGTTTCCTCACTTTTGTTTATAAAGTTCATTTGTCAACCTCTACTCCATTTCAATTTTACACTGTACTGAATTTATGGCTAAGAAAATATAAGCATTCATGTTTTATTGTGTTCATTGCCCTTTGTCATTATTAGGTGTTCTTCGTACTTTAGTGTAAGTGAATAATGCCTTACGGGCCTATCCATGTTTCTGTCTGTTGGGTCTTCCATCATTTGTTGTAAAAGTTGCCTTTGACATCATTGTCACATTTGTTATTCCACTGATTGCCCTGCTGGTGTCATTGCTGGTGATGTAGTGTAAAAACATCTTTGGAATCTTAACGTACTCCAAACATTACATATTTTCAAACTTGTTCTTGGAATAGTCATTATTTTTCAACCTTATGCAGGTGTATTTAATTACCTTTATCTGTTTTGTACACACTCTCAAGTTAGATGGCAAACAGTACTCTGAAAGGTGTGAATGTGCACTTGGAACACATGTACATCACATGCAGTAAAGTGAATATAAAATATAGCAAATACAGTCCACTAGTTGCTTTTTGTGTGGTTGAATGTGACGATAGACGCTAATTTTAATAAGCTACCCTACAATTCATCTGTATACACGAGCAGAAAACCAAACCAAATGTACAATAAACGTATGGAAAGCGTATGTCAGTGTCGTCCTTCTAGGTTGTGACACCATGTGGACTTGTGGGTATGTACCAACATTTTAGGGAAACACAATGTCTCCATGCTCAGGACTGACATTGGAGGCATGGGAAGTGGATAGTTTAAACATATAAAGTAAAAACAAATAGGACTAGGCTAGTGGGGAAATTGGCCAACAAAAATTGAGAAATGAGGAGATGATGTCTGGGTCAATACAAAGTTTTCATGAAAAGAACAAAGTGAGGCACTGGGTTGGGAAAGACAGACAGAGAGAAAATTTGGGGCCACGGTAGAGTTAAAAAAGGGACTTCAAGAACCCAAAGCCAGGCTAGGCAAGACCATGAATATGAGTAAAGGGTAGTCAGGAGAATGAAGGACAGTCATCAGACAGTGAACGGGTATATCTGGAATACAAAAAGGTATGTAGACCAGGTGATAAAAAGAAGAGTAAAAAAGGGGCTTGTTGGCGATAAGAATGGGAGAACAAAAGTGGGCTGCAAGTTCTAGAAAGGGCAAATTTTTATAGTAAGCTTCAGGGCGACAACTGTCATGGATTGTCCTCACAAGGACCACAAGAAGAGTAGGGATGTGCCCACCATTTTTTGGTGAGAGCCCACTTATGTTCCATGACATTTTCAGGGAGAAACCATATTTCCTATTCATGCTGCTGGAATTAAACTCAATTTATATCACTTTCCTGACTAAAACAACCAAAACAAAACTTCATGGAAGCTACAGAGATCAAGCTGCAACAAGTCACAGAGACCTCTCATTCATAACATGAAGAAATGTACACGGTCTCTCGCCAAGGACAACAAGAACAAGACACAACATCCCTACTCAGCTCTTGGTCCTTGTAAGGACCTTCCTTGTTAGTTGTCCCCCTGAGGCTTACTCTAAAACTCTGCCCTTTTCAAGTTTTGCTGTTCACTGTTGTTTCCCAACACTTATTAATGGCCACCCTCTTCTTTCTCTTCATTGTATTGTCCATTTCACCCGCCCTTCTACATACCTGATCCACCCATTCACTGTCTGCTGACTGTCCTTCACTCCCCTGACTACCCTTTTCTCTCATTCAATTTCCTGCCTAGCCTGGGTTTGGGTTCTTGAAATCCCTTCTTGAACTCTAAGCTCATCCCCTGGCCTAGTTCAGAATTTCACCTAGAGTCTATCATCTGGTTGGCCCCAGAAATGGCCGATATTTTTCACTCTCTCTCTTCTGATCCAGCCCCTCTCATTTTCTCTGCATGAAGGCTCGTTGTTAGCCCCGGCCGTCTCCTCCTCATTCCTCGATTCTTATTTGCTAATTTCTCCTCCAGCCTAGCCCTTCTTCTGATCATATTTAAACTGTCCACTTCCTATTACCCCCCCCCCCTTTCAGCCCTGAAGAGAGAGACAGCGTGTTTCTCCAAAATGTTGGTATCCACCTGTGAGTCCACACATCATTATGATTCAGAAGAATTACACTGACATCTACACCAATGTGAGATTCCAAATCTTACATAGCAAGTGCACGTTCCTTGCTATGGAATCCAATGTAAAGTTCTATGATCATCACCAAGGAATTTGACAAAATCCAGCCATTAGATCATGTCCTAAATCAGTTTTAATGTCCTTCCATAATATTCATTTCAATTTTTTCCTCTCATCTATATTTCTGTATTAAAAATTATTTTTTTCTGCACAGTTTTCAATCTTGTACTTTTTTGTGATTTATGCCATTATTCTTTGCTGAGTGTATTATTACCGTCTCAAAAAGACATCTAATCCATTCAGTTGGTTCTCTTACTTCACTGGAATATAAAGTTTTAGGTTATATTAATGTTCATACAGGATTTAATGAATCCAGTTTTGTTAGTATTTTTCAGACTTTCATATGATCAACTACAACTTGTTTTGGCTTACAGCCATCTGAAGGTATTTCATGAATATACTGAAATGTCAAATTAAAACACTAAATGCACTTTTGGCATAGAAGTATGGATCCATATTTGTGATTTAAGCGATCATTAAAATAATTACACAATCTGTGTGCAAGTTATTATCTGCCATTTGTATATAGTTAAGAAATAGGAATAATTATGTATAAATACGATAAAGTTATTTTTGTGCATGAGGTTGGTGGAAGGTGGATAACCCCAACCCTCATTACAGTGGGAAGAAAGAGGTTGAAGCGATTGGTTGGCTAGCCTCCATTTGGAAGGATTACCCCCAGTTGGTGTTCATAATTTCAGGAGCTGTACTCCTTTTACATACATACATCTTTATTACATTCCATGGGTGTGGAAAAAGTCATAATAATAATAACAATAAAATACATAATTATAAATATATATTAAATCTTGTCCGTCTAATCACAATAAATTCTTATTAAATATTAAAATATTACAATAATTAACATTTAAAATATTAAATGATGTTCTTTATCGAAATATTCGATTTACATTAGACCATCATTTTTCATGTTTCACGACATGTTTCAGTTCCTAAAAGAACCATCCTCAGGTGTATATAATATTCATTTAACCTTTATGTTATTTACATTACAGACTGATACAAAAACAACAAAACGTTCACCCACACTAAAGTCACATTGAGCATGATGTATATATACAGAACAACATCGAGT
>NW_019059888.1:852167-874304 GCF_000696155.1 Zootermopsis nevadensis
AGCTTTAGACACAACGTAAATGGAATTAGTGACTGTGAACACAATTTAATTTGGAATGAACATTTTAAACATCCCTGTATTAATATTATTCTCATTATCACCAGAAAGTTACAGCTCGCTTATTCCCAATTTACAAAATACATCTCAGTTTTTGAATGTATATATGTTTATCAATAGTGGAAAATTAAATATAGTTGTCAATGAGAATTGTTTCTAAGTTGTAGCAGAGATATGATTTGATTAATTTCTTTTAAAATTTGTTTTGCCTTTTTAATATGTAATTGGTTTAATTCAACTGTGTTCTTCTAACGGAAGAATTGGTTTTTATTCAAGTCCACTTTACTTAATTCGCTTATGTTACCAGTCAAACTGTAGTTCACTTTGGTTCAAGTTCCATATTCCAAGTCTGAAACGTATTGCAAGTAAGGTACACTAAATATATATTGTGTAAGACTTGAGGTTCTCACAGCGGTGAGTATGAAGATTTCCGTCTTCTGGGTTGTTGCGCTGTGTAGTCTAGTAGATGTTTACCAACGTTTCAGAGGTCATACTGCCTCCGTCATCAGAGTATGAAGATTTCTGTCTTCTGGGTTGTTGCGCTGTGTAGTCTGGTCGATGTTAACCAACGTTTCAGAGGTCATCGTTGGTTAACATCGACCAGACTACACAGCGCAACAACCCAGAAGACGGAAATCTTCTAAATATATATTCCTTGATGTTGCAGGAAGGGAGAGTGTGACGATGCTGACCAAGAGATGGATAAAGTCTTTAAGTACTTATGTTCTTTTGAGAATGACATAATCCGGCCTCGGACAATCAGTATAAAGGGACGTGATGTTTCCTTTAAAAAGACGTGTGGTCAAGTTCTAGACAGTACTTTCTCTGAGTTGTGTGATCGGGTGAGTTACGTTGTAAAAGAGCAATATAATCACATTTGTTTAACAGAACTACTTTACCTTCAGACTGTCAGTGGAGTTTCATTAACATAAGTACATAATTCAAATTATTATACAGTGCATTCACTGATAAAGTTTAATGCAACTGTCATTTCCTGTCTTATGGATTCATATCAGGTAAACCTTGTAGTGTTTGTTGGTGAGTAATGCAGTTCGAGCCATGAAGTAACAATTACATTTAACTTTATCAGTGACTGCAATGTTGAACCTATCTGTAAAACAGATTCTAAGGTAACATATGTGGAAATATACAGAGTGATGTGCAAAATGTGTACCCATTAAATTACACCATAGAAATTCTTATAGATGATAGCATAGTACTCTGTTGTCAGCGATATTGTTATAAAGTGGTTAACATACCATGGTTATGCCAAGAGAGGTGGAGATATATTTAGTGACGTTGCCAGGTCACTTCCTGATTTTGCACAGAGTGATTGAAAAGTCACGCAACCCATTCCCGAATCATGTTCTTGTTTGTCAAAAGTAAATTACATTGAAATCAGAAAAATAAACAATATTATATTAAGTGTTGGAAATGGAACTGCTTTCAGCGATGCATGAATTCATTCTTTTCTTCACGTTTGATACAACCTGGTAAAGAGTTTCTTTTCATGGAAATGGTTCAGAAGACAAAATAATGTCAAATTTTTTGGCAAAGTAGAGTTTGGAAAAAACACATACCCCTAAACTCTTTCTGGTAAGATAAGAAAGAACGATATGCCAAGTATTGTTTGACAATGAGCACTCATTCATTGCACTTGTGAAAAAGACATCCATTGATCATTAAGTGTTATTGAGACAGTACCAACAAATTCAAGTTCTTTGTTCAACATGTTAATTGTCAGTATTAATACAAAATGAAAATGAAGTCAACTTGTGTATTGGTTTAATGATAAATGAAAAATACTCTATTTTACAGCCTCATGGAGCGAGTGACTACATTCAGTTATCTCATGCTTTCCATACGATTCTTATTCGAGATGTGCCACAAATGAGTCTGCAGATAAAATCGCAAGCTCGGCGCTTCATCACTCTTATAGATACACTGTATGATAACAAGGTGAGTTGGTTATGGGATTCTCGAAACGTTGGCAGAAGATATGGTTTATCCACCATTCAGCCACCTGACGCGGCTTGTAACCCGAGAATCTTTCATCAACTTAAAATCTGTTTTATTATAAGTTTGAATGATATAATCTTCAAGTAGATGTGTCTTACTTTGCATTGTTGATGTTGATAGTCTCAGCTACTGACATTGTTGTTAAATATTTTGTAAATAATCAACCCTGCATTTCATTGCATTTTGTCCAGTAGTCCATTGGTTTCCTGATTGCATCAGAATAAAATGTTTCCCATTAGACCGTAAGCAGTGCTTCGTTTCACAACTATGTTTACAGGAACCTACCATTGGTTCCTGTCCTGAGCCAGATTAATTCAATCCATACCCTCCAAATTTGTTTGTGTAAGATTAATTTTGAGAACAGATGCACCAGTTTGCACCAAACTTGACTTGCTAATTCCTTGAGACCAGGAAGAGAAGAAAGAAAGGTTCAAACTTTGGAAAATGTGTCCTTAGTTTGAGCCTTGGTGAGGTTGGTTCATCTAACTTAGAAACTAAGCATGATAGAAAAATGGCACCTAGGCCAGAGTTGTTTATTTCAAAGAGAAGATTACAGAACTAGACGTCATAATCCTGAAAAACACCTGGGTTCTGTTATCAGTGGTGAATGGTTTCTGTAGGTGGGTAACAAAGAATGATGCCAAAACCAAAGTTGTTTGTTTTGAAGCAGAGATTACATAAACAAAGGCCACAACCTCCAAAAACTATTCTGAGTTTGTGTCATGAAGATGGTTTCTGTAGCTCAGAAACTGATCATGATAAAAGAATAATCAAAGAACATAATTATTTGTTTTGGTAAGGATATTACAGGAACGAAGATCACAAACCCAAAAACTGTCCTGGATCCTAGTCTTGGTGAAGATGGTGGGTTTAGTGACATTCTATTTTTATATGATATTAAACTATATATTGAATGGTCAGGCCAGCCTATGAGAAGCTTTTGAACAACATGGATTTTTTTATTTTCTCCAAAGTAAAACACTGGGCAGTCTGCTACTTCTCGTAAATGCTGTCCTTTATGTTACTCTGTTTATCAGATGATGCATGCCCATGAAGGACATTGTCACAACAACTGTCTCTTAATATTAAACATGGCAGCCTCTTGCTAACAAACTCTACCCTCTTAAATGCTGGTATTGTTTCCTTGTGTACAGAGAAGCCTTTTCCTGAGTATTGACATAAATTTATTTCCATGGAAGAATATATAATTATGTGTTGGTTCAGTGCCATCGTTGTCCCATTTGACTCCCAATATATGTAACTTATGTCTTGATATTCTCTTAGTACTGTTTTCATACTACCTAACCTATAAAGATTCCTGACAGTCCAAGTTAAAATCAAATCTGATGTACATTTTTTTATTGATTAGATTGTTCCTGAGAAGTGCATGCGGTCATGCATGGATAATCCACATTCCAGATAATCTGCACGTGAATAATCGGTGGTTTACTGCATTTTAAATTGACCTGTAAGAAAAATATTTGCCTGGTAGTAAGAGTGGTTTTGAAGCCTACAGTCTTTAGTCCTTCATAACCTTAAAATGCAGTATTTCAGTGGTAATCACTTTCAGTACTGTGCTTGTTAACTGAAGACTGCATGGTCAAAGTCTTGTTTCAGGTGAGAGTTGTGATATCATCTGCTGTTCCAAACAGACAGCTTTTCTTGACTGGGCAGCAAGAGGATTTCTCGGATGACCATCGTAAGCTCATGGATGATCTGAACATTCAGCATGGCTCTGTAAGTATATTGTGAATGTAAATTCAAAGTGTCATATGCCAGTGTTTCACTTTTAAGTATCTCTTTCAGTTATAGAGAGGCTTGTGTTTGGACAGAAGTGAGTCAGTTGCAGTCCACCAGAGTGTGTTTACTTTTCCTCATGAAATAGCTCCCTAGATGAAAATCATGGGGTGATAACTGGTCTCAATGTGATACCTGGGCCAGCTGCTCTGTGTCATTTTCTCAGATTCTGCTTGTGAATAGTTGGATAGTTATTTAGCACAAAGTATGATGTTCTGTTCCTTGTGATGTGACATTCATTGTATGCACATTTCCTGTTGATTTTTAAAAGTACATTTCTGTTTTTTCATACAGAAAATGTTCACACTAAAACGAGTGTTTTGGATTGTTGTGCACATTTGCAATGTCAGCCGTGTACGCCCGTATTCTGCGTGTAACAGTTTGGGAACCACTGAACAGAATTTTATAAAATTCTATATTGGAGAGTTCTACTAAAGGTCGTTCATATATTCCATTTCTTCTTAAAATTAAACAACACCAATGGATATTCTACAGGGATTTTTGTGAATGTAACTCAGTAAACAATTATTGTAGTGTAAAATGTTTTCAATACAAATTGTAGAGAAAAATTAAATACACATTATGCCCAGCAATATTTTTTTACAGGTCTTACAGTTTTGAGGTGATAAAAGGGATTTTAATGGTGTCATGTCGTAACTCAAGAACTGCTTGACTGATTTTGATAAAATGTTATATTGGATGTCTTTGTTCATCCACCCTGCCTATTTCATGCTGTTTGTAAGAGAGCATCAAAAGTTATTCACAAATTTAATATTTAGTGCAGGGGCTGAAAACTTTTCATTACAGAGTCTTTTATTATTGTTGTTGTTGTTGTTTGCCCTTGTGCTTAGATTACATATACAGAATGTCCCACAACATGGTGTCCATAGCATAACTACATGCTCTTGGGATCATTTGGAGTTGAAAAGTTCAAATAAACGTGGGTCCGATCTGGTCCGCACTCCCTATGCATTGGCTGTGTTTCAGAAATTAGTTCACTAAGCTGCGCACATGGCAAGACACAGGGCAGTCAGTACTCGAAGACTGCTTGACATTTCAGCGCTGCTTGCAGGAAGAGTTGCCATTGATGTTGGAAGATGTTCCTCTGCTAACTAGGCAAGAGATGTGGCTGCAGCAAGATGGTGCAGCTCATCATTTTGATAGGCAGGCGACTGCATTTTGAATCTACATTTTCCAGACCGTTGAATTGGCTGAGGTGGTCCAGTTGTTTGGCCAGCGAGATCACCAGATCTTTCGCCTTTAGACTACTTTCTATGAGGTCACATGAAATACTTGATTTATTCCATCAAGTCAAACGGTAGGGCTGAGCTGCTGAAACGAATAATGGACTCCGGTGCTAATATCAAAAATGATCTTGACTATGAAGAGAGCTGTTACTTCAATTACACAAAGGGCTCAACTGTGCGTTGACAATCAGGGTGACCATTTCGAGTCATGTAAATAATGTGAGTAATTGGAAATGCAATTTAGATTGTAGTCTAAACTTAATGATAATAGCACTGTAACGTAAAATTAAATTGAAATATGTAAAAGTTACAAATATAATAAAATGCTCATTCTCATTTTCTTGACAAACTTTTGCAGATCAGACCCATGTTTATTTGAACTTTTCGACTCAAAATGATTTCAAGAGCACGTAGTTAAGCTATGGACATCCCGTTGAGGGGGACAGTGATACAGTATTACAGCAATCTGTATGGGCAACAGATTGAGAACCGCTGATTTAAATTTATTGGGTAGTTGACTGACTGATAATTTATGTTACAGGAAAATGCTTCTGCTAGTATTTTTACTGGAGATGAAGAAATCTTTGCTTTTGATCGAACTATGTCACGACTCTCAGAAATGCAAACTTGTGAATACTGGGAACAATGGGAAAGGCATAGGTAATTTAGGACTAAAACAGTAGGAAATGAACAGTATTTGTTTTTATTAGGGCAACAGTGGCAATGCTGTAAATGTTTTACATATATATATAAGTATATAAGTTATTGGTGTTAATTAGAAGTTCTTGTAGCTGCTGTGGCTTATGTTGTATAGTGATACTTGTGTTGTAAATAAAATTAATACATAAAAATAATCAGCTTCTTGGAGACATGACTAGATGTTATACATGGAAGAATTGTATATTGAAACCTAATATTGAACTTCACATGCCATCCTGAAGTGATTCCCATTTAATAATATCACACTTTTCTTTACCCATGATGTATCTTTCTACATAATGTCAGGGTCATTATAGATTGGTGCTTGTTAAGGTTTCAGAAAAGGCCTTGAAGGTGGTTGTTGTTGAAGTGTTTAATTTTTGAATGTACAGTGTTAGAGGGTGACATGAAGACACTGGGGATTCATGATAATTAACCAATTAGTTTAAAAGTTATCAGAAATGAATACATGCTTAATCATGAAAGTTTTATTTTTAGAAAATCTGGATAAAAAAAATAAAAATTCTGTTTCTTTTGTCATAATTAGAATCAAGATAGCCTTTAGTCTTCATTTGTCTCTGCATGTAATTCCTTCAGTGTGGTAAGTACATATTTTAATAAGAAAATATTATTTCAATGTACCTAGGACTTCTGCATTCTGTGCAGTCATTTCTCCATTTACACACTTTATATTTATGTAATTTTGGTTTAAATGGGTTGAAAAATATGTATTGTCTCTTTATTTGTATTATTTTAGTTCTAATTTTAACACTTATGCGGTCGGTAACAGGTAACATGGTGGGTGATGTCATGGCATTTATGTGGAATGTTAGAGAACATAACATCAGATGCAACTATATGAATATTATACATGAACAAATGCGTATAATGGTTTATCATGTGGGTTTTCAGCCCTCTTATGGTTTTATTTGCACATTTTTTGATAATTTCAATTTTTTTAGGTACTCTGACTACAAGGTGCACTTTTCTTGTAACATTAATAGAACACTCATTTTTTTATTATGTTAGAACTTTTCCATTGTTTCTTTCGTTCAGGTATATAATTTGTGTGGGTCAGGAACACAGTGGAACCCTGTTCTTGAGAACTTTTTTTCAGTTACCATTCAGAACATTCGGTTTCTGATAGTGTCGATTCACTGTTGGACCGAAGAGTGTTGAAGGAAGTGTAAAGTGGAGGATAGTGACTCAAGGTCAGACAGTGGCATGCTGTGGCCTGTTCAGTTGCATTCCATTTGTGCTGAGTGAGTCTGGTGTAAAGATGGCTGCTCCACTAGACAGTTACATCAAGGATGAACGATGTGCTATACTGCATATTTTATGGTCTGAAGGAGTGAAAGGGGCAGAAATATTTCAATGATTGGTGCTCGGTATGTTTGCCATAACAAAGTGTACATGTCAAAATGTTTTAAAGTGACTGAGCCAGTGTTGTTGATGCACACACCCATCTACATTCACAAATGAACAAAATATGGAGAATGGTGGATTTCTACCCCTTTCACTCCTTCAGTTCACAAAATAATGCCTTAGTATGCTGCTTGTTCTTGGTGCAAACATGTAGTGGAGCAACTATCACAATGCCATGTTCACTTGGCACAAATGAACAGCAACTGAACCACATACACAGCGTGGATTTGTCTGACGGGCCACAGTATTACCAGGCCTCAGCTGTATTACCAGTCATACAACTAAATTATTCAAATATTTCTGATAGTTTAATCTCACTTGTGTTCCCAAAAATAACGAATTTTTGTAGTTTCTGTGTGCATAAACTATTCTTAATGTTCATGTGTTGAATAGACACTGAAAAATGGCTTTCAAAATACAAAGAAAATTATTATTACATTTATGAAATTGTAATAATCAATGTAATTTAATGGAAAACATATAAGATTAAAAAAGAGGGAATGATGGACTTTCCATATCAAAAACCAGCAGAGATTATGTTGCATACATGGATAGTATGCTACTCTTACTATTAAACTTCTTTGGTGAATAGATGATGACAAACTGATGAGAGACTTTTGGTGGAAGGTTATGTGCTATTCTGCTGAAATTTAGAGTTGTTCTAATATGTCTTTCAGACAGTCACATTTACAGTGGTTACTGTGCAAGGCATTGTCTGTGCTTGTGTGAAACTGGGAAATGTGTTAATAACATCTGTAAAATTTTCAGTGATATATCATTTAAATTATTGGAAAATGTGTTTAAATTGTTCAAAACTTTGGATTGAATGCAAGTATCTGTGATCAAAATTTATTTTTAATTCAAACTTCTTTCAACTTAAGCTCTCCTCATGTCTTAATGTACACAAAGCTTTCCTGTCTGTAATACACTTCTATCCTATCTAAATGTACTTCAAAGGAACTGACGAGAAACTATTTCCTGATGGATATAAGTGCAAAGGCAGTTGGGTTGAGAGTTTGCAGCTTATCATTAAACATAATATTTCTACCTTAAAATAAATTAAAGTAAGTTTCACAAAAGTACAAGGGACTAGGATTATAAAATTACTCGTTTCTTTGTTATGAATGGCAGGGAGATTGTGTAAGTTGTATTAGCAGCTAATAAAATTCTTTTGGTTTCTCAACCATGTGAAATGTTTAAAACTCGCCTACATTTCAGGGACCATATCTCGTGTCCTATTTCAAATCAATGCTCTTTCACAGCGGACTTTTCTAGCTGGACCTGACGTATTTGTATCATATGTTCCTTGCATCGGGCCGACCGTGGACGCGACCGCAAAACAGTTTTGTAGTATGCTGGAGATAGATGGCAGCGTGACGTCAAAAGCAGACGTTCTACTGATCTGTCTGTAAAATCGGGTTCGCACCTGCCAATTCTGCCGCATGGTAACATCACAGAGATTGCACTGACGTTTTCGTTGTTGACGTTCGCCATAATGAGCGATGTCTCATTTACATCTAAACCACGAAATCTACTGTTGCGTTAGATTCTTACGTTACGGCAGGATTTGCAGTCGTGAATCCCGCTTTGCCGTTATCAGCTTACAATGTTTTGTATGAGGGAAGATAGAGTGTGTGTAGAGGGACTGTGAAGTTACGTTGTAACATTTGGTGTCGGGTGATTTTTATTAATTTCGTTGTTGACGTTCGCCAGAATGAGCGATGTCTCATTTACATCTAAACCACGAAATCTACTGTTGCGTTAGATTCTTACGTTACGGCAGGATTTGCAGTCGTGAATCCCGCTTTGCCGTTATCAGCTTACAATGTTTTGTATGAGGGAAGATAGAGTGTGTGTAGAGGGACTGTGAAGTTACGTTGTAACATTTGGTGTCGGGTGATTTTTATTAACCATTCATCATGAGTGACAGGAACCCAGGTTGCGAATTAGGTGGGAATAAAAGTATTTTATTTCATTTCTAAATTATGGCAGACATACGTCTGCAACTACTTAAATTGTTTTACATTGATCTGTAGTGCGAACTGAAGTCACAGAATTAAAGTACTTTGAAACTATTATTCAAACTTGTTGAGAGTTGTACGAATGGTAAATAAATGTATATTATTGATAAAATGAATAGGTTTATAACTATCCATTTTTTTGCATCCTATTATGTTATATGTGAAGTAACAAAGATTAGTTACAATGTAGAGTTAAATTTTTGGCTACATGTTCACTCAGGATCATCTTCAGTCCCTCATGGATACATTACTTGTTCTGAAGTAGAGTTAAAATAATTGTGAGTTATTCACATTCGCTGAGTTATAGATACGAATATGAAAATACTGGCCATATAAAACATATTATTACAAACATATTTTAAATACTATAAATATATATGTTTTACTTAAACTTTCTGCCGACATCTTCTGAGTAGATGCTTCAAATATGTGCTTTTAATGTGTTCATGATTTTACTATTTGAGAATATGCTTTTGTATTCTTCCATGTCTAGGAGGTAGCAAGCACAACACAGTATTAAGATGTTTTCTTATTGATAGATGCAGGTATGCATATTTGTGTCCCAGAGTGGCAACAAATTTACATACCTTCATCTGTTAACTTTACCGACCCAGTGGGGTGTTAGACAGGTTCAGTGAACCTGTCTACATTTTACTCTAGGTGAAGAGCACAAGTTCCATCTCATCAGGATTGACTGGTAGCTCATCAGTTCTGTACCAACTTTGTTCTTTATTTAGAGCCCCTTACATGAGCTTTGAGACAGTGCTTGGGAATTCCCTAGTTATCAATAAGGCCAAATCAAGTGTAACCCTGTGTATACAAACTTCTACTGAGACATGCAAGGAGCCCATCCACCGCCATAATCTGAAGTAGTGGGGATGAAAGCCCATCCTGCAGACACCTCTAGTCAACATGCACCATCAACCTGCAGCCAATTTTGGACTTCATAATTTATGAGCTTCCAAGAACAAATTGGATCCATCTTATCATACCTGACTCTACGACATACTCTTCAGGTGCCTTGCACATGAACATGATGGTGGTGTTAAGTGCACCCTTGATATCCAGAAAATCTCCCAGAGTGATAAGCCCTCAAGTGTCCTGTCAATCTTATAAACAACACTGGAGAGATGTCTCCACATACATGCCAGTTTGATATGCATGTTGATGGGAGTGCATCCTCCCTTTTGGGCATGTAGGCAAAGGTTGGAAATTGCTCACCTGATTTCGTCATAAGACACTATCCATCTGACCAATGCACAGTGAGGTTGGAAATTGCTCACCTGATTTTGTCATAGGACACTATCCATCTGACCAATGCACAGTCCCAGGTCTCTCAAATCATGAGACCAGGCAAGGACGTCTGAACGTCTCCCTCGTTTAAATTATCAGAGCCAGAAAAATTCATTTCCAGCATCAGCTTGAATGTCTCTTCGCCTGAGGATATTTTCCCAGAAGGAAGCAAAAGAGACCCAGATATGACCTGTGATCTTTAGTGAGGATTTTGTAGAATGTCCCCTGCACTCATGTCATTGACACCGTGAGAGGGGATCTTCCAGCACTCATTTTGAATGCCTGATTATCCTTTCATACCTTCCTTTAGCCTCCATCTATCTTAGTTTCCTCTGCAGTGCCAAAGTGACCTGGAAATCCATGGAATTTTCTCGGCATGTCCACACTGATGCCTGTCTCCAGTTGACCATGATATAAGGATGTCTTCAGTGTGTTCCCCACTGCTTGAGTATAGCTGGTGGATCCATGGCCAGAGACAGACCATAAATCTCTAAAATTCTCCTGGCCTGCTGCAGGGGAGGGGACACCTCCGGGTGCCCTCTGTGATTTACTGACAGGGGCAGTAGAGCCTCCACTGCTGATCCTAGTTAATCCTATTCCAGCTGACCTCTCAGTTTCCTCTTCCTGGCCAGCTTCTACATGCATATTCATTTCTTCTTGGTAGTCAAGTTACTCATTCTCATCAGCAGGCCTCTCTCAGTCTTACCCTCAATGGACCCCACACCAGAGTCCCTAAGAGATTTTGGTTGCTTTTCCACAAAAACAAATGACCCAGCGGCTTTGCCTGCCAGTCCACTCTAGAAGATTCAAAGCCCTTTGTAAAGATGCCCCAGGATTCGACTCCAGCGGAGCCAGATGGTTGATGGGAGTCTTCTGACAGTTGCACAACATCCCTGTGGGTGCAACACAAGTAGCTAGGGAACTGCTGTCACCTCATGCAGGAACAAGGCTAGATATAATGGGAGGTTGCTTGGTATCCCAGGATCACCAGTCAGAAAAAACTGCTTCTTCATTATCCTACAGAACTCAGCATAGTGGCTCACAGTTTACCTTAGAGAACCACTGCCTTTAGTCAACCAGGCTTAGCCTGCTGCTTCTGGGGACTGCCGCAAGGATGCTGGTGAGGCATATTGATTCATGAATTTGGAGCAGACACAGTAGTCAAATTTTGGGAAGTGAAAATTCACACATTGTTAGGAGACATGAACCTGACAGTCCCATAATAAATGTGTGATGTGTCCTGACTTTGAATTCCTTGAATGGGCCATTCATCTTTGTGGATGCTACAGTAACAAGAACATGCCTGGTCATGGAAAATTATACAGTGCCTTAGAAACTACAATGATACTTCTTCTAGCGAGATGGAACCCCATTGTGTGGATGTTGTGAACAACTTCCAGAATGAGCAGTTTCTGGATAAATGGATAGAGAATGGAGATTCCTATGCCACCAGATTTAACCCCTCTCTTGTTTTTTTTTTCTAGGGGGTTCATAAAGTTGCGTACTAATTGTAGGTAAGAGATGGGGCTGACCTCCGCTGCCATGTAACTGCTGCTTATGAATCCATCATACAGAATATGCAAGAGATGGAGTATTATTGTGACATTTGTTGCACCACTAAAGAGACACACGAGATTTTCTGAAGGCCAATGAAAATTGACGAGTTTCTACATCTGTGAATGAAAACTTCATGTTTAACTTTGTTATATGTAGAAATTCAAAGGGACAGCCAGTATTTTAACTGAATAAATTAAACGGTGACATTCAATGGTTACTGAAACTGGGATGTGTGCACAAAAAACATATTATTTGTTACTAATTATTTTTTGATACAGTAGATTTTTACGATTTATAAATAATGCAAATATTATTTTAAAACCTGGGTGCTTTCATACTTGCTGATTACAGTGGTTACACTGCAGGGCAGGTACAGTCTTCAGCCATGTAGATTTTGGGATTGTGAATTCATCAAGACATTATAATATTTTTTCAGATCTGGGATGGCGATTTTGGGATTGTGAATTCATCAAGATGTTATAATATTTTTTCAGATCTGGGATGGTTAAACAGTATTCATGTGAATGTGCCTGCCATCAGGCTGCGGGCAGATGTGTTGCAGTCACGCCGCTCTGTCAAAAGAGAGTGGCAAGCAGCTTGGCTCTTGCGTGCAATAACTTGCATTGATCTTACGACACTTGGTGGTGATGATACAGCAAGTAACGTTGCACGCCTTTGTGCAAAGGTAACAATCACATTTGTTTAATCATCAGCATTTTCAGTAGCTTCAGGTTGTCTGCTGAGAATTGTTTGATATATTATTGTATTAATGGGAGAATATTTGACTCTGTGGATTATTGCAATTGTTGCTATGGTAACAGTTAAGGAATTTTGGACCTCGTGGAATAATGTTTATGTTATTAGTTTGTGTTATACTTAAATTATTATAAACATGTCCATGGCAACACTCTTAAGAGATTATGAGCCTTATTTTTTGCATTACTTGCTGTAAAACCACTGCCTCCTACCTCTGGTTAACAGTTGTCATGACCCTCAGTTTTTTCAGTGTGTATAGTGAATATACACACATGTTGTTAGCAAATGCTGAAATATTAATAAAACATTACACCAATTATCTAGCCTTGACAACTTTAGTTTTGAACTATACAAATCACATGACCTTCATGTCTTCTGTAAGCACCGTAAATCAGTCTTATAAGGCACTTTAGCTATATGGTAGCATACATACAGGGTCATAGGATTGAATCCTGGTGAAGTCTTTTTTTCACGCAGTCACCATGTTGGTATTTTATAGTATATGAATTATACCACAGTTTTGTATTTTCCAAATATCTTTGACCATACATAACTATGGTGCTAGTGTCACCCCATATCAAGTTGGTATTACTGATTGTAGAAAATAGTAAAGTATTATTTTAGGATAGTCTCCAATGGCATAATATCCAAACCATATTTCATCCAAATATGGCCAGTGGTTCTCAAGTTGAATAATGTGGACAGACAGACAGACATGTGTTTATTTTTTGCATCCTACAAAGAACCCTTAAAAGTGGGAACTTGCAGACATTTAGCTGGTTCCCATATTAATGTTGTTCTAAAATAAAAGATCAGTTGCCCACACGTCACAGTAATAAAATAAATTGGTAAAATGCACCTTATCCATATTCCATTACAATGATTTGTTATTCACATTTGGATATATTTTCTCAACATTGGAGAGTTATATGAAATTATAGAATATTTTTTTAATGAAATGTTTTCAGTCTTATGTATATGTAATAAAAAATATTTGAAGACCTTTATTTAATGTGATGACCAGAATTTTTGTACAGTCAGTTCACATTTATAAGTGCTAACAGTATTAAATTTATTGAAAATCAGTCTTGTCAAAGTGTAACACTTTTATGGGTATGGGTGGGTGTGATGAAGACCCCAATCAAAAAATTTGTTGAATGACCGTTGTACTCAGTCTATACATCTTCTTCTTCTATGGCTCTCCGGTCCGTATTCGGTCCATGGCCTACTCAATTCTCCTCTTCCATTCGGTCCTCTGTTACGTCCGTCTGTCCGAGGCTTTGATTGAGGTTTTGAAACATCTTCCTTTTTACGGTGCAAGGTTGTTAACCTTGTGACCAACCCCCAACCTGGAGGACCAGGGTACCTGTCTTAGTCCGACCTCTCCCCCTCGACCAATCTGGCTAGGGAGGCCCTACCAGTAGCTATGCTACCGCCAGCATAGCTCTTGGGGTCACTGAGGTACTCAAGCCCCACCACCACGACAAGGAGCAGGTACCATTAAGTGGGGCAGTCTATACATGGCAGTTAGTAAATAAATAACTTCATTAGTGTGTGTTATTTATTTCATGTCTCCTGCTTGACATGAAATAATTAACATAAAAAAAAGTAAAGCTGTCCCACTATACGCCATGTGGGAGCTTCAGAAAAGAGTATAGTCAGCGACTGTAATCTTTAGACTTGCGGGAAAGGATCCCAGTACCCATTGTAGAGGAGGTTGGGTGGGCCCCAGAGCCGGTCTGGACGCAGAGGCCAGAGGAAAAATCCTCTGCCCCCGTCGGGGATCGAACCCCTGTCACCCAGTCCTTAGCCAGTCACTATTGCGACTGAGCTACACCGGAAATAATTAACATACATAGTGAAAAGTTATTTATTTACAGATTGTTGTGTGTAGACTGAGTACAATACACATATTTAATTATGTCTGCAACATGCCATAAAATTGTATTTGTTCATCCAAGTTATAGTTGTGCTCAAAGTTATGAGAATTACTTATGTTCAGTACGTCAGATTGTGTACTGGGTTAGAATAGTGGCCACGATGAAGACCTGTGATCCACTGAATTGCTAGAGTATGTACATGCTACTGGTTACCTCATTCCGTCAGATTCAGAGGACTGTCCTAAGTATTAGGTCATCATTTTATTGATTTAATCAAGAACAGAAGAAAAGATAATTATCAAAGATTTTTAATAAGACTTTTTTGTATGTAGGCAGCGCATCCATTGTCATCTGATGTTCTATTAGCCCTTGGGTTTGAAGAAGATGATAACAGAATTACCACTGCTGCAGTGTGTCTGTACCCATCCCGCGTAGCGGATGCTGTGAGTTGTCTTAAGAAGATGGGTATGGCTGACAAGATTCCTGTTGCATCAGGTATTTGCATGTGTGTTTGACAGTTCCTTCCAATACCACTGCCCCACTCTTTGAACAGATTGTCATTAACAGGCGTTCTTTTAGATTTTAAGAGTATTACAGAATCTGTATTCCAATACAAGAAATGTTGGACATTACTGATTATGGCTGCTATGAATTTGAATTGAAGATGTGCTTGTGGCAAGACAGGAATGCAAACATTGTTAAAAGATTGCTCAAGAGGAAGGGTACGCAACAATTGTGGAGTTGAATAAGTATGATAACCCAAGAAAGGAAGCCGAGGGAGGAAGTATATCAAATAAGGGCAAGGGAATGTTTGAAGGGACTGCTAGGCATTAGGGTGAGGGTGGGGATTAATGAAAGAAGATGGGAGGAGTTGTTAGATAGGGATGCAGAGTTAGAAGAAACTCACAGATACTTAAAGAAAGCAAAAGATGTAAAGCAGTAGAGGTAGACAGCTACCCTATGGAGTTTTGGAAGGAATTTTGTAGGAAAGGAAATGTGAGCAAAATATTATTAAAATTAATTAATAACATGAAATAGGAGATTTTCCACCAGGTTGGAAGACTATTTTTATATAATTATATGAGATGAAAATGGACAAGCGGACCCTTCTGATTCTAGGAGAGTTTTGTTGCTTTCATTGTCATCAAAGGTGTATACAGAAATACTGGCAAGGAGATTGAATGATTAGACCGAGAAGAGGGGTGTCATATCAGAATGCCAGATGGGATTTAGAAAAGGAAGAGGGACGGTTTATATTACAGACTATAAGTATTGCAGAAGAGAGGTCGATTATATTTAGTGTTTTTAAATTGCAAAAGGTTTTGATACAGTGGTGAGGGAGGCTGTATGGTTGAAACTGGGTAAGAGAAGGGGATCAGCAAAATTCATTAAGGATGTCAAAGGAATCTATAGAAATGTTAAGATAACCGTAAAATTCGAAAGTAATTTGGTACTGGAATAACTAAATTCAGACATTGGGTTAAGACAGGGATGCTCACTATCACCAGTGTCATTTATTATATTTATTTATGGCATTTTGAGTAGACAACAGAAAGCTAACAACCATCCCCCCGTAGTTAGAAAGAGGCAAGTAGCAGGATTTCATATTCAGTGACATCTTTTTACCTTGGGGATGGTGGTAATGATCCCCACTAGCCCTCGTTGTATTGTTAAACCCTTCATTGCTACTGAAGATGTAAATAAGTAGGTTGTTTATTAGCTGTTTTTGATTGAATAAAAATTTACTTGGATATTATCCATCGTCTAGTAAATATAAAACGTAAAACGACGTTTCGGAGATGGGACTCTATCTCCGTCTTCAGGTTCCTACTCAGTTGGGCCCACTAGATAGAGCTAATCCCTATCTCCGGACAAATTAAAAAAGTGAAAGTCCCAGAATAAAAAGGCATAACCACACCATCCATCCGTGGGACGTAAAAGAATAGTATGTAGAAAACAAAATTCATAAACAAAAGACAAAAACTCACAAAAGGTGGGAATAAATACACATGAATATTAACTTGAAACTCGATGCCCACCTTGGATTTCTTGAGAGATGACAGGTATCCAAATAGGAGATAAATCCAAACTAGGCTGGCTGATAGGATTGGCGAGAAGTGCCATGTGTGCAGCCTCCTTGTATTTTCTGTATGTTATGATGATTTTAATGACGAATTCGTAAGAATGTGATTATGGAAAACAATTTAATTTGTTCGTACACAGATCAGTGCAGTGTTCTCATGTGTGAAATAAAAGTGTATACAGCCATGGCTGCTGTCATAATCAGCTTAAACTATATCAAATTAATGACTGTGGGCTAAGAATGGTTGATTTACTGCTCTCTGCACCTGTGGGGAACTTTCCCATTCATAATGGTCATGGGATAAACTACAAAAGTGCCAGCGTAACATTAAGTAGCACATAGTTGTTAATTTATTTGTTTGTAACTCTTTGTCCAGTTGCAACAGGTTTCCCTAGTGGCCAGTACATGCTGAAAACACGTTTAGAAGAAATACGCATGGCTGTTACAAGTGGCGCTACTGAGATTGACGTAGTAATAGATCGCAGTTTGGTTGTAACTCATCAGTGGGAGTTACTCTATCAAGAGATACAACAAATGAAAGAAGCATGTGGCCCCAAAACTCATATGAAGACCATTCTAGCTGTTGGTGAATTGGGTTCATTGACAAATGTGTACAAGGCTTCACTTGTGGCAATGATGGCTGGTTCAGATTTCATTAAGACTTCTACAGGTATGTTCAGTTTTCGCAAATTTATTTAAACAATGTTAAAATGTGGTGTGTATAAAAATAATTCCCTGATACTATGTCTTCCCTTTGCAGTCAGTAATGTTTATTAGTATTATTACACAATCTCACCATTGGACCCAAACGTAATCCAGTTTAGGATTTTTCCCATGGAATCCATCTTAATTGTATCCTGTCTTGTTTCTTTGTATCCCAGATAGATGCAAGTATCCATATCAGTTTTGGGCTTCCGTAAGTCAAATACTTTTGAAATACAAGTGTCTCAAAATTTTCAGAAAGGGATTTTGGGCAAATTTTCCCCTGCTAGGCATAAAGAGATAAAACAAAGTGCATTAGGAACCTGATCACATGCCTTTTCCAATGTTATGTGTCTGAGTCAAAGTGCATTAGGAACCTGATCATATGCCTTTTCCAATGTTATGTGTCTGAGGTTAATTACTGTGGGGGAAATTGTGAAGGTGAACGAACTTGACATTTGCCTTTTAATTTTCCTACAAAAAATATATTTCATGCACCATTTAGTATCCTATAGTAATGCTTCAGATTTCAATCTGGGACTACCTTATTATCACGATTTATAAGTTATTGTAGTCTATAAGTAGACACTTTCTTCACAAGTCAGAAATTATATTAATAAGATTACCTCTTCAGTTATTTGCACTGTCGTTTACGTGTTTCCAACACCAGTCAGTCTTCATATATGCCCTGTTGCTGTTCATGGAGCTGCTTTCTTCAGAAATGCTGTCAGAGGAATATTTATGATGTCAGTCCAGCGATTGATGTTATGTCATGATTCGAACCAGTCGAGAGGAATATTTATGATGTCAGTCCAGTGACTGATGTTATGTCATGATTCGAACCAGTCATAGTTTTCTTGTTTCTGTCCATAAGTGGCTCTTCTATGCCTTGTATTAATTAAAATTATGTATGCCAGATATTTTTTAAACATAGACACCAATATGTGTGCCTCATAAGAAGAAAAACCTGAATCAATAACTCCTGAGACATGGAAGATATTCTGTGGCAAAATGAAGGCATACGTATTTGCTGATAGATGAGTAGGTAGCACAGGGGATTTGTGTTGATTAGAAAGTCAGATATGCAAGTTCATGTCATCGTAGTATGGCATGTTTTCTTCTTTATTAGTATACAGACTATTTTGTTACGTCCATATCCCAAACACCTATTCCATACAGACTCCCAGCATTCAGAGTACCAGGTCAGATGTCTATGTAATTCCAATAAATTCTGAGGTTGAAAGTTACGTTAACACACAGCATTTCATGGTGAATGATTGGTAGCACTTTTCCCCAAACTGCATGACTACATCTTGTCAGCTGTCTGTGATGCCTGAAACTGTTTTGTTTGCAGCAACACATGATGCTGGGGTCACCTATATAACATCTCACCTGATTTACAAATGACTTGCACACCTAAGACATTTAAGTTATTTGCATTCATCCTTTCGGCATTATACCAGATTATGTATGTGTAACGTGATAAATGTGTTAGAAGCTGCTGTTGCTGTTACTCTCATACTTATAACAAATACAATGATGTAACAACATTTGCAGTGAGAACTGCCCGTCATGACAATTGTATTTTTTAACAGAGCGGACAGTTTGATCCCACTTATAAGATCTGAGAAATAACTGAGTTGATTCTACGTAACCCGTAGTTAGCGATAGTATAAATGTTTTAAAATTGTTCTCTGATCTTTCAGTAATTTTAACAGAGTATTTTGAATTCATTGTAGTTGTTTATTCTCACATGAGCAGTTTACTAAGCAATTTTAAATTTACTTAATTTTTTCTGTGCTGTAAACAGGTTATCATAGTAGTTCATACTTGTCCTACCTTTCCATTGACAAGTCAAGATTATTTATGAAGATTTCTGTCTTCTGGGTGGTTGCGCTGTGTAGTCTGGTCAATGTTAACCAGCGTTTCAGAGGTCATACTGCCTCCGTCATCAGAGTATGCAGATTTCTGTCTTCTGGGTTGTTGCGCTGTGTAGTCTGGTCAATGTTAACCAGCGTTTCAGAGGTCATACTGCCTCCGTCATCAGAGTATGCAGATTTCTGTCTTCTGGGTTGTTGCGCTGTGTAGTCTGGTCAATGTTAACCAGCGTTTCAGAGGTCATACTGCCTCCGTCATCAGAGTATGCAGATTTCTGTCTTCTGGGTTGTTGCGCTGTGTAGTCTGGTCAATGTTAACCAGCGTTTCAGAGGTCATACTGCCTCCGTCATCTTCATACTCACCGCTGTGAAAACCTCAAATCTTACAAGATTGTTTACTTTTATCATCCCAACAAAGAGAGTTACCTTGGAAATGTGCATTAGAATAACTGGTGAATAAAACTTTGCATGGAAAGGGTTAATACTGTAAGCATTCTAGAACCAGTGCCAAAAATGTGTGATTGATTGATTGTTTGTTATTATGATAAAGATATGATTGTTATCAATTTTCGTGGATAAAATGTTCTTAAATTTTCCTTAAAACTGTCTAGGAAAAGAAGCAGTGAACGCCACGTTACCAGTGGGGGTGGTTATGTGCCGAGCAATTCGTAATTATTACCAGCGCGTTGGATACAAGGTAAATTTTATCATTTTAAGTTATGCAGTATTGTCCCTTATAGTATAGAACAAAATATGTAACAACTGTGAAAACAGTAATCCTTCATGAACAGGGGTGGGGAGTTGCGGTCCGAAAAAAGAATACAATTATCGAAACCAAAGCCTTGTTGGAAGTTCACAGTTACAGGTGTAACAACACGTTCAATATTCATCAGAGACCAAGTAGATCTGAAAGCCTTCCATATCGTGGGTTTATTTAAAAGACGCATCGTGTACCATTGTGGTAATCTAGGCAATTGGAAACTGGCGGAAGCCACCAGACTTTTCTGTGAATGCGCAGACTAAGAACATACATAAAATTAAATACTGTAGGTGGCAAAATCTGGTAGAAAATTAAACCTGAAAAACATGGTTAGTGAAGGATAACTGTCTTCACAGTGTCCTTGACTCGTATATAAAATCTGAAATGACATCAGATGACTCTTGCTGAACATGAGAGATGTCGTAGTGAAGGCACAAGTTTCTCAAATACTTCGAATAGTATCGTGTTATGTGCTGTGCAGCACGCGTAATATTTTACCATAGGTTCTGGAAATGTTTGCCATTTTGAGATGTGAAATCTGGAGACTGCGAGAGGTGGAGGAATTAGTTTCCTCTGAAATCAAGTTGTCATGGGAAATCTACTGCACGTGCCATGACATCGTCTTGCTGATTCATTGCATTCTGACAGAACTTTGTATGAACATTGTCGCACTGTACTTCACTATAGGCACATTCATTGCACTTTTGTCAAACAAAAGGCACAAGCAACTCTCTTTCATGTATGAGAACCCAACTCTTGTGCATATGCAGAGGTGCTGTCGCTTGTCAGGATGTAATAGTGATGGCAGTACAGTAGAGGGCAGTTGCTGTATTTGTTACCATGGCCATAGTTTTGTAGAACTTTATAGCAGCATATGATTTGTGGTAAATGTATTGGTAATGTTTGTAAGCATGGCAGGGGTGATGAGGTGGAACGTACATTCTCATTGAATTAACATCCATGGATGAATGGATTACAGCATGTTGCTGCAAAGCATTTTGTAGGAATTGAGGTTTTCACGGAGGTGAGTCTGAAGATGGCTGTCTTCTGGGTTACTGCGCCATGTAGTATGGTAGAAAGCTGTTGAAAGATGTTTCAGAGGTCCTTCCCTGCGTCCATCATCTGAATATTTCAAAATTTTGAACAAAATGTCTACTGGAACCAGTGTCTGTCAGACCAAATTTTTTAAAAAAATTTTGAGAATTTTTTTTCAAAATTCGCACCGAGTCATTGCCGGACCCGGTCTTTGCCTGCCCTGGTCTCTGCCAGACCGGGTCCTGGCCCGGTCTCTGCTGCACTTGTACTCTCTCGGCCCCGGTCTCTGCTGGACTTTCTCAGCCAGACCTGTTCTTTCCCAGCCCCTGCCTCTGTTGGACCCAGTCTCTGCCTGTCAGGATGTCTGGTGACTATCAAAATCCGAAAATTTTTCAAAAATTTAGAAAAAGTCCTAAATGTCATAAAACCATTAAACGAAAACTTTCCGAAATTTTTGAAAAAGAAATTGGTTTTATATGATTTTTGAACAATTTAATTTTTTTTATTTTTCCATATATTTTAAAAATTTGATTTTTTTCCCAAAATTTATACCGGGTCATTGACTGGCCCGGTCATTACCGGTCTCTGCCTGTCAGGATGTCTAGTGGGCCGACTATCAACATTAGAAAATTTTTCAAAATTTGGAAAAAGTCGTAAATGTCATAATGTCTTAAACGAAAAAAATCATTTTTTAGTTTTGTGCTTTTTTTTCACCGGCTCATTGCCAGACCCGATTTCTTCCGGCCACGCTCGCTGTCGGCAGCTGTCTCTGACGAACCTGATCTTTACCGGATCCTTGACTTAACCTGTCCCGGTCACTCAAGAAATTTTTTCAATTTTCTTTGGTTTTGTACGCATTTCAGACAGTTTCCAGCAATTTTTGATTTTTCGAAAACTTTCATTTTTTTTTTCAAAACTCTCCTCAAGCG
>NW_019059889.1:0-28896 GCF_000696155.1 Zootermopsis nevadensis
CAATTTCCAACGTTTTTTGATTTTACGATATTTTTGAAAATTTTCAAAACATTCCCCGAGAGATGCATGCCACTCTCGAATGCCACATCCTGTCTCCGTTGGTTTTCGTCTCTCTCACACGGTTCCTGACGGCCTCGCTGTCTGCACCAACCGGCCCTTGCAGGACTTCGTGTGGGGCGGACCGTGTCTCTGCCCGTCTCTGTCTGCCTAATGTGGTGACAGCCGCAACCGTGCTTCTCAGAGACGACATGTAAGAGACAGTGTCAGGCAGAGACCGCGTTCGTCAGAGGCAGAGTATATAAGAAAGAGTCCGACTGAGACCGGTCCTGCAAGGCATTAGGTGGGGAGAATTTTTGAAAAAATTTTTAAAAATTTCGAAATATTTCGAATAATCAAAAAATGCTGGAAATTGGCCAAAAAGCGCACAAAACAAATTTTTTTGTAAAATTCAACTTTCAAATTTTTTTCAAAATTTTCAAAAAATTTTGGTTTTCTGCGCTTTTCAGCCAATTTCCAACGTTTTTTGATTTTTCGAAATTTTTGAAAAATATGAAATATTTTCAAAACTTTCCCCGAGAGATGCATGCCACCCTCCTTGAATGCCACATCCTGTCTCCGTTGGACTTCGTCTCTCTCACACGGTTGCTGACTGCCTCTGTGTCTGCATCTCGGTCTCTGCCTCATGTGGTGTCAGCCACAACCGTGCTTCTCAGAGACGACATGTAAGAGACCGTGTCGGGCACAGACCGCGTTCGTTAGAGACAGAGTGTATAAGAAAGAGTTCGACTGAGACCGGTTCTGCAAGGCATCAGGTGGGGATAATTTTGAAAAAAATGAAAATTTTTAAATTTTTCGAAAAATGAAAAAATGCTGGATATTATCTGAAAAGCGCACAAAACTAAATTTTTTTGAAAATTTTGAAAAAAAATTGAAAGCGGAATTTTTTTAAAATAGTTTTTTGCGCTTTTTGGCCAGATTCCAGCAATTTTTATATTTCGAAAAATTTCAATTTTTTTTCAAAATTCTCCCCATCTGATGCCTTGAAGGACCGGTCTCTCTCTTATATACTCTGTCTCTCACGAACTCGGTCTGTGCTTGGCACGGTCGGCCCCACACCGAGTCCTGCAGAGGCCGGTTGGTGCAGACACCGAGGCAGTCAGCAACCGGGTGAGATAGAGGCGAAGACCGGCAGAGACAGGATGTGGCATTCACCGAGGCTGGCATGCATCTCTTGGGGAGAGTTTTCAAAATAGTTAAAAATTTTCAACAATTTCGAAAAATCAAAAAATGTTGGAAATTGGCTGAAAAGCACACACAAAAAAAATTGAATTTTTTAAAAAAAATTGAAAGTGGAATTTTTCAAAGAATTTTGTTTTGTGCGCCTTTTGGCCAATTTTAAGCATTTTTTGATTTTTAAAAAAATTCATTTTTTTCCAAAATTCTCTCCATCTTATGCCTTGAAGTACCGGTCTCAGTCGTTCTCTTTCTTATATATACTCTGTCTCTCACGAACGCAGTCCGTGCCTGGCACGGTCTTTTGACATGTCGTCTCTGAGAAGCACGGTTGCGGCAGTGACCACGTAAGGCAGAGACCGAGACGGGCAGAGAAATGGTCGGCCTCACACCGAGTTATGAAGAGGCCGGTTGGTGCAGACACCGAGTCAGTCAGGAACCAGGTGAGATAGAGGCCAAGACCGGCAGAGACAGGATGTGGCATTCAAGGAGGCTGACATGCATCTCTTGGGGAAAGTTTTGAAAATAGTTGAAAATTTTAAAAATTTTAGAAAAATCAAGAAATGCTGGAAAGTGTTTGAGAAGCGCACAAAACCAAATTTTTTTGAAAATTTTGAAAGTGGAATTTTTCAAAGAAATTTTGCTTTGTGCTCTTTTCGGTCAGTTTCCAACAATTTTTTGATATTTCGAAAAATTTCAATTTTTTTTTCAAAATTCTTCCCATCTTATGCCTTGAAGGACCTGTCTCAGTCGGACTCTTTCTTATATACTCTGTCTCTCACGAACGCGGTCTGTGCCTGGCACGGTCTCTTGACGTGTCGTCTCTGAGAAGCACGGTTGCGGGAGTAACCACGTGAGCAGAGAGCGAGACACGGTCGGACGCAAACCGAGTCCTCCAGAGGCCGGTTGGTGCAGACACCGAGGCAGTCAGCACCCGGGTGAGATAGAGGCGAAGACCGGCAGAGACAGGATGTGGCATTCATCGAGGCTGGCATGCATCTCTTGGGGAGAGTTTTCAAAATAGTTAAAAATTTTCAACAATTTCGAAAAATCAAAAAATGTTGGAAATTGGCTGAAAAGCACACACAAAAAAAATTGAATTTTTTAAAAAAAATTGAAAGTGGAATTTTTCAAAGAATTTTGTTTTGTGCGCCTTTTGGCCAATTTTAAGCATTTTTTGATTTTTAAAAAAATTCATTTTTTTCCAAAATTCTCTCCATCTTATGCCTTGAAGTACCGGTCTCAGTCGTTCTCTTTCTTATATATACTCTGTCTCTCACGAACGCAGTCCGTGCCTGGCACGGTCTTTTGACATGTCGTCTCTGAGAAGCACGGTTGCGGCAGTGACCACGTAAGGCAGAGACCGAGACGGGCAGAGAAATGGTCGGCCTCACACCGAGTTATGAAGAGGCCGGTTGGTGCAGACACCGAGTCAGTCAGGAACCAGGTGAGATAGAGGCCAAGACCGGCAGAGACAGGATGTGGCATTCAAGGAGGCTGACATGCATCTCTTGGGGAAAGTTTTGAAAATAGTTGAAAATTTTAAAAATTTTAGAAAAATCAAGAAATGCTGGAAAGTGTTTGAGAAGCGCACAAAACCAAATTTTTTTGAAAATTTTGAAAGTGGAATTTTTCAAAGAAATTTTGCTTTGTGAACTTTTCGGCCAGTTTCCATCATTTTTTGATATTCCGAAAAATTTCAATTTTTTTTCAAAATTCCCCCCATCTTATGCCTTGAAGGACCGGTCTCAATCGGACTCTTTCTTATATACTCTGTCTCTCACGAACGCGGTCTGTGCCTGGCACGGTCTCTTGACGTGTCGTCTCTGAGAAGCACGGTTGCGGCAGTCACCACGTAAGGCAGAGACCGAGACGGGCAGAGACACGGTCGGCCGCACACCGAATCCTGTAGAAGCCGGTTGATGCAGACACGGAGGCAATCAGGAACCGGGTGAGATAGAGGTCGAGTCCGGTAGAGACAGCTTGTGGCATTCACCGAGGCTGGTATGCATCTCTTGGGGAAAGTTTTGGAAATAGTTGAAAATCTTCAAAATTTTCGAAAAATAAGAAATGTTGGAAATTATCGATAAAGCACATAAACAAAAAAACTGAAAAACTCCACTTTCAAAATTTTGAAAATGTTCAACTTTGTCAAAACTCTCCCCAACAGATGTACGAGGTGCGATCGGAAAGTTTCAAGACTGTGTCAATAGAGAGCGAACCGGATGTAGTACGAGCTTCTGCCGCTAGGGGGTGCGGAGCAAGCATTTGGGGAGTCCGCAATGGGTCGTGCACAAACTTTTGTGTGGCATTCACGTTTTAAAAATGGCCGAACCTCTGTCGATGATGACGAGCGTTCTGGACGACCATCTTCGAGCACAACGCCCGAAACTGTTACGAAGATCGACGTCGTACCATCAACGACTTGTGCGACATTTTTGGGATAGGCTATGGGACCTGTCAGCTGATTCTAAAGGAAGAACTCCACATGCGACGCATCCTGTCAGAGGACTAGAAGCAGAATCGACTTCTCGTTTGTCAGGAGTTTAAAGATCTTGCAAGAACCGACCCCACCTTCCTTTCTAAGCTCCGTGTGACTTCTTCCTCTTCCCAAAGTTGAAAATTCAGCTAAAGGGAAGGAGATTTGAGACGATAGAAGAGATTCAGGCAGAATCGCAGATGGTGCTTGACAGGCTGACAAAGAAAGATTTCCAGGGATGCTTCCAGGCTTGGCAGCGGCGCTGGGATCGTTGTGTTCACTCCCAGGCGAACTACTTCGAGGGTGATGGATGAATTTAATACCTGAGATAAGTGTACGGGTTTTTATACGCGCAGTCTGGAAAACTTTCGATCGCACCTCGTATCGCAGCCTCAGTGAATGTCTGTGTATCACGTGCTATCTCCTGGTCGGAATCTCTGCATTACTAGGTCTGCAATGCCGGGTCGTCAGAGACGGAGTCATACACAGACCGCATCGTGCAGAGATTGAGTCAGGCAGAGACCGGGTGCGTCAGAGACCGTGTCAAGCAGATACTGGTACTGGCAGGTATCGGGTGGGGAGAATTTTGTAAAGAAATTCAAAATTTTCAAAATTTTCGAAAAATCAATGCTGGCTATAAATTGTCTAAAAAGCGCATAAAACTGAAACTTTTCGAAATATTCAAAAAATTCTAATGTTGAAATTTTTAAAACAGGTATAGAGCTAAACAGATATCACTCTACATTATGTGTTAATATCATGCTCTTCAATTAAAGAATATACAAATATGAAATATTCCAGCTGAGTCCTACTTCAAGCATTGCTTGGTTCGTTCTTCCATCCTCTGTCCCTGAAGAAGAGTTCAAGGATATTCAGGAGTAACATATTTCAAGTCATTTTTCTGTCTGCATATTCAAGGGGGATGTAACTTTATTTACACTTTCAAGGAAATGGGCAATTTTTTCTTGTTTACATAATTATTCAACAACACTTGTACACAGCTGCAGCCATTGGATATAACAAACAAGTTTCTGTGGGAAAGTGTACACACCATACTTTTCCCCACTCATCACATAACGGTGAAAAGTAAAAGAGGGAAACTATTGCTGCTTGGAGTATATGTTAAAAACTTCTGAGGGAAAGGGGGGGGGATGCTGTAGTATAGGAGGCATGGTAGTTTTTGGCCCATGGAGAAGATAGCGGAGCCGGCAAACGGACCTACTCTGTGTACTTGTGGCGGCAAGGTCCGTGTATCTGCTTTGTTTGGGCTTTCAGTCCGATAAGCGCCTCGTCCTTCCCGGTGGCAGATGAAACATTATACTATTGTAAAAGTGACTAGCTCCTAGCCTTCCCCTTGAATATTCCACCGGCCAAAAACTACTGCGACCGCTATACATGTCTGTAACACTGCCATATTTTAAGGAGGCACAAAATATGAGATATTTACTGGAGCTGCTGTTAGCAATAAGATTCTTGTAAACTCAAATTTATATCATAATTCAGAGAATTCTTGACTTATAAAGCCGTACACTGGCACGTCAGCTATACGTAATACCATACCATATGTTAGAATCAAAGTTTAAATATTATGCAGTAGATCAACATGGGCTCTTCAAAAATGCCTCCAGTTTTGTTTCTCTGCAGCACGGTTTCAGACAAGCAATATCATGCATCTTATCTCTTCTGCCTATCTGGTGATGTTGCCTTCATTATGCTACACGCCATTACTGTGAGAGTACCTAAGTTACGTTAATTAATATCTGTCACCATTACATCTCAAGACAATCGTGTTGTGATCTTCCACATTTGTCTGCTCTGCTAATCATCCCAAGAAGCAAATTACAACGTACACTCAGTTTTTCAAGATTAAATACTTATATGTACCACTAACGTCGTAAACAAGAGGGAACCGCTACGAAAAATATGTTACTAAATAATTCTTAGGAGGGGAAATAAAGTTTGGCCAGTGAGAATCCACCATAATTAGAAGATTACGCTAATCCCCTAGTATCTTAACGAAGGAACACAAACTCCATTCCAGCTGATAACATATACACATTGTTTAAACATTAGAACACTCTGTCATAACTTACAACACAATCCAGTAAAGCGTCTGTTTCGAGTTGATACGCTCAGTGAGGAACGAGAAACAATACGCGATAAGTGAATTTCCAGTATAGTTCAAAATTTAACAGATCTTTAGATGGCTGTATGGCGACATTTAGAATGTCTTTGTTTAAAAAAAAAGGCAAAATAACTTCGAGCCATAGGTGGGCAGACGATAAATTGCCTGTAATTTTCACTGCAGTCCGTTCAAGTCCACTCAGAAAAGTAATTCAACTTGTGTTACAATGTATATTTTGAAACACCGAGAGGGATAGGGGAGGGGCAATCATTGTGACTTGGGGTTATTTGATTTTCCTCCTCCACTCCCTAATTGTCAAGTTGTCATAACCACTCTCCTTCCTGCTGGCCTGTCCTCCCACTCCTGGCACAACTCACCCTGAATGAACAGCTTCTTCCAGCCGGTAAATTTGCAAAACTCAGTTTGGCACCCCTTCTCGACAGCAAATTGATGCAATCAGGGAAAGTCAGACTGAAGACACTGCTGCCTAGTGTGGTGTTTCATGATCCAATCAATGGGTGTGACGAGCGGGAAAGGTCCAAGGGGAGGGTGGGGCTCCCCGTCACAGTTGATCTTTTGATGGCACCCAAATGGTGGGCCCAGCCTGTTCTTGGATTACCTCCTTGACTTTGACATAGATATCTTCAGGTGTGTCACCCTGTACCACAGCTGAAATCACAATGGCACAGTTCACATTAAGCTATGCATCCTTCTTTACATTCATGTATTTTTCTTAAAAGATAACCTAACATTTGCAATTATCTCAGAAACAAAAATTATTTACAGTTAACTGTTCAGTATTTTGAAAACATACTGTATTAACAACATTTATAAGATTGTGATACAATGTGGGTTCCCTGCTGTTGATCAAAAAACAAGGTAGTACGAGAATTTGGAATTGCAGAATATACAGGATTATTCACAAGTCCCTGACACATTACAAAAAATCGCCAGACTTGAATGGTGCAAAGGATTGTAACATGTGACATGCCGATAGAAAGAGAAACTCTCCAAGTTTCTAGCAGCACTTGGAGGAAGACGGTTTTGCTGAAAAACGTTTTCTGTGTCATATCCAAAGCGAAGGTGCAGCCTCATGATCACAGCAGTGTCTTCATTTATCAGCAAGATGGGGCTCTGCCACACTATCACCGCCTCGTCCATGGCTACCTCAATCAGAATTTGCCTCAACGTTGGATTCAACACATGGCTGCCAATGACCATGTGCTGTTTCACTGGCCACCCTGATCATCTGACCTAACACCATGTGATTTTTTCTTATGGCGGGTACGTTAAGGACCAGGTCTTTGTACCGCCTCTACTATGGGATCTGCTTGAGCTGCGAAGACGAATCATCGCTGCCATCTCACAAACCGATCATATGCTGCAGCGGGTATGGGCAGAAATGGATTATCGGCTTGAAGTCTGCCATGTCACAAAGGGCAGACACATAGAGCATATATGAGGCATGTAAAATAAACTTGGAGAGTTTCTCTTTCTATCGGCATGTCCTATGTTACCATCCATTGCACCATTCAAGTCTGGCGATTTTTTGTAATGTGTCAGGGAATTATGAATAACCATGTACATAACCTTTGTACTATGACAATGTGAAACCTTTATCCAGTCTTATTTTGACCATAAAGAAGAAATAAAGGAGCATTTCATGAAGAGTTACATCTACACCAATAATGGTTAGTAAGAATGATGCAAATTAATAAATTAATGGCTAGATTTTGGGTCCAAACAAAATTCTGTCCAGCGTTGTGCTTCTAGTTCAGCACTGTCACATCATCCCTGCATTTACTCAGTTACGCCAGTCTTACCTGTAAAGTACTCTCCAAATTCCTGTTCCATCTTCATGGCACGTTCAAAGGTTTTCTTGGCCTGTTCTTCTGTCATACGCTTATTCATTTCCCTGAAAATATTTGAGAGTGGTGCAAAATTTTATGACACTGAAGTATTAGGAATAGATTCTCTTTATTATGGAGATTAGTTCTAACATCATTTAATAATATTAAATAAACAGTAAAGTTATTCAGTGCTAAATCAGGTGAATTACTACTACATATAGCATACCTTCGCAGAAAGATTAGACAGTAAACAGTTCTGGCTTATGTCACATACATTCCACACAACCAAAAATTTGTCAGAAAGAATGCAGGATGTGGGACAAGTCAAAAATTAATATAAAACTGCACAAGAAAATAGATTTAACATACAATTATTAAGTGTTATACTATATCCATAAATACACAGCACACAAATTATATGAATTTTTTAACTATATCCATATAAGGCATAAAAAGAAAAAAAATCATTACTGAATGCTAGGAATGCTATCATACAGTAAAATGAGTATGTACTTCGCTATCTTCCTAGTACAACTTTAAACTGTCCCTTATTATTTATAATACTTCTGAAACAAACAGGGGTGTAGCCACCACATTTGACACATAGTATCCGTAGCCGCGCGGTCTGAGGCATCACGCTTCAGACCGGTGATAAGGAATGCGCGCTGGTTCGAGTCTCGGTGAAAGAAATTTCTCATGAGATTTTCGACTGGTGTATGGGACCCGTGCCAACCCAGCATCGCGAGAAAATTGGGGAGCTACAATGGGTAGCGTAATCCGGTCAGGAAAGCTAGCAATGGCTGGGGGTTCGTAGTGTTGACCACACGTCACCCTATTATCTGGTTGGATGATTGTTTACCTCTGCTTAGGCATGTGAACGTGAGGCCAGCAGCCAGCTAGTCAGCTTTGGCTCTAAGAGGGCTGTTTCGCCACAGATTATTATTATAATTATTATTTTCCCTATAATCACAGTACTGGCAGCATCATTTAAATATGTATAACGAACCAAACTTCCTCAGTGTTTCTCTGGATCTGGCAACACTGCAATGGGGGAAGTAAATGGCACAGAACATTCCTCCAACACAGGACTTCAATGTCAGCACATAATAAAAGGAAGACAATTCCAATCATCTGGATTGCTATGTAATGTTAACAGCACAGCCATTAAGAGCAGAGTGACTGTGTAGAAACTATGATGATAAAGTACTGTCAGGAAGACATATTTTCATATTCTGAGTCATGGCACATGCAAAACAACTGATTTTCCTAGAGACCAGTAAGATTTTGCAGATATTAAGTATAACATGTACTCACATGATGGAGTCAACAGACTTTGGTTTTATGAAAATGGCAATGGGAAACAGCTGTGCCACTTGTAACCTCTTGATAGCATTGCCACTCACATCAAGGATGCAATGTTTTCCCTGTAATAAGTACAACACATTTCTGATATAAACAAAGACACATCAACTCAGAATACTGGTCCAGACAAAATTCAATTTCTTTTAACCATTATGTTTTTGTAAGCATGGAATGACGAAGAAACACTGACAACAGAGCTTCTTCATATTTTTTATGGATTCATCAAAAGCATGTGACAAACCACTTTCTTCTGTAACATTCGTCTCTTTAACATGGAAGAATGCAAGTAAAGAACCTGAAGTTCAAACATTACGCAAATAGTCTGATGCATTTTTAGAATAATCTTTCTTCGTTGCCTACCTTTTCAGCTACATCCCTAACAGATGCAACCGATGTCCCATATAGGTTGTCGTTGTACTGGCCCGCCTCAATAAATAAGTGATTCTGAATGTCGCGTTCCATCTGTTCGCGTGAAGCGACGAAGTGATAATCTCGCCCGTCCACTTCATATTCACGTTTTGGCCTTGTTGTATCTGGAATGTAACCATAAAATTTATACTAATTACATATTCTGCACTACCTAAGTAATGTATTAGCAAGCAATGTGTAATCAGGAATGATGGCCAATTTTAACCAGCCAAATCAGCATGGTGGCAGTTGTACACATGTCTGTCCTTCTTTATCAATAATTGCACTACTGTATTGAAAAGTATCATGAGATCACCAAACCAAAATGTCTGACAATGCATCAGCATAAACTTTCACAACAATTTCTTCAACTAAAATCAAGAAATTATTTGTCAGCTGGTGATTTTCCTAGGTATGGTGCAGGAGACCTTAATTAATTACAGTACACAGAAACAGTCCAGCATGCGACCTGCAAGAAACACTAAGATAATGCACAAAGAAAGGAAAGAAATTATAATGAATAACAACTGGGAGACTGGGTATGACCCGTTTTTCAAGTGCCTGAGCACTGCGGGTCCCAGCTTTTTCATTGGCTCGATGTATAGACATTCGGTAGGACTCCTTGGACGAGGGATCGGCCCGTCGCAAGGCCTCTACCTGTACACAGGACAGCACAACGCAGAGAAACGCAGACAAACATCCATGGCTTGAGTGGGATTTGAACCCACGGTTCCAGCAACCAAGCAGCACAAGGCCCACGCCTCGGACCGCGCGGCCACTGCAGACACCCGATGAATAACAACAAACATACTAATGTTGTAGTGCTCAGTAAAATCATCTGTTATTTCTGATTGTCCCACAAATTTTCCATTAACTTACGAGGAACACAGCTACCAAACTTGTCTGGAAACTCTGAAATGAGGTCATCGTTAACCCTGTCCTTCAGTGGCCCAAGAATGATGACAGGTCTCGTGTACTGGATTTGCAACTGCTGTACAGCCTCGTATGACAATACAGTTTCCTCACCACCTGCAAGGATTAACAATTTGGTCATTCAAAACAAAGTGTCTCTGCTAATTATTAATTCATGCTATCACACAAACAGTGTTTTCCCACAGCACAAAAGAGCATAAAGATGAATACATAATACTGAAGTCATTCATGCAATATTTTTAATACACCTTTCAATCTTCATAGAGCACACAAATGAATAACACGTTCATATGCAACACTGCAAAAAGCCTGTTTTACTTCAACACATTTTACACTTCAGTCATGCGTCAGGAGTAAAAAAGAAACAGTTCAAATAAACAGGATGTTAATTTCGTAACAAAAGCGGAAAATTCAGAGTTCATAAAGGTTGTATCACAAGCTAAAGAAATCATTTGAAAGGAAAATTTTCGAATCTTAATTACAATATTCTACTTTCTACATATTCAGAAGGCAAATAAAATCTGAAAGCCAATTCAATTTGTTCCTTCACTATATGTATCACAACCAAAGTAAGAGGGCCATCCAGAAAGTTCCTAAGCATAAACCGTCCCCTAAAATACCTTCCTGTATGTGTTATAGCACACTCCTAACAACCAGGCTTTACGTGTGACAAAAAGTGGAAATAAACTACCGCACTCTTAAATTATTCACAAAAAGCAGCTGCTTTCCTTTCTTTTTCTTCTACAATTTTTCTTCCTATATGCAGTAAGAACTTTCCGAGAGAATAATTTAAAATTAAAATCTTCATTAGCTACAAAGACTGATACACACAACTAAAATAACTGCCCATTTCTCAAAGAAACTAGTGTTGAGAAGAAAATAGCTTTCATGCTTATAACATCAAATCTTTCTATACCTTCTGTATGAGTATCATCTTGTGTATAGCACAGCATGAACGCTGAAACAAAATCAACAGGACATGAAAACACTTGCAACTTGTTCTCACACATTACATCTTGGAAAATGTTACTATGCCTAATGCAGAGCTCATAAACAGCCAGTAAGAAACATGTGCCTCTCTGTGGTGTTCAGCAACAGGTCTTTCTCTACAAATGCAGTCACTGCACAGATCAATTCAACATCTTCCATGTAATACCCAAGTTACAAAAGATAATTTTCATACTCCACCATTTCTATTTTATGCAGACATATGAGGGGTGTATACAAATGATTTAGACTGGAGCTACGATTTTGACCCCGCAGGTGGCAGCAGTCCACTGCCTTGGTGTAATCCGAGTGTTGACCTTGACGGTCATGTGGCCGAGATGGCGCCACAGCATCGTGGGAAGGGCCGTGGCCAGCATCACTTAGTCCCACAGGACAGTAACCAGTCTGACAAGCTATGGAGAGCGACTACCATGGGCAGAGATCAACCGCATGGTTCTTATAGAAGGAGGGCGAGAACGCCGCGAATATACACAGGCGTTTAGTGGCTGTGTGCCCTCTTCTGTGAGATGAAGAATCCCCTGCGTGGTCACCGATTCCCCGATAGTGACGCCTTACATGATGCTGTCAGGGAGTGGGTGCGAGACACCCCCAAACAATGGTTTCGTGAGGCAATACGGAAATTGCCAGAGAGATGGCGACGGTGCATCAACCTCCAGGGAGAATATGTGGAATGGGCCGAAGTGTAACCTGGGAGCCACCACCATCAAGGAAAACATAACTCAGGTTAGTCTAAATCATTTGTATACGCCCCACATACATCAGGAAAATTGAAAAATTTTCTGTCAATTCAGCTACTTCAGACGTAAAGTAAATGGCGGTGATAGTGATTTTAAAGCAACACTGATCCAATCTCAGTTATCAATAATGCTTATCTATACATAAAAGTACAGTCTCTATATTCAAGCACATGGCTTCAGATTAAAGTGAAGAGACAGAATGGAAGCTAAATTAACTTAGGAGGTGGCCGTCTTCTGGGTTGTAATGCCATGTAGCCTGGTAGAAGTTGACCAACGTTTCAGAGGTCTTTCCTGTCTTCAACATCAGGGCAATGAGTGATGATAATGGTTGGTAAACTTCTACCAGTTAAATTTCTGGTATACTGAATGATGAATTTCATGATCTAAATTCTTACAGTCCAATTTTAGTACTGCTCTCTCAAGACGTTGAACAAAAAACGTGGGGAAATGAGCAGCAGTTCTGAGAAATTCAACAGCATACCCTAGCATGGCATTACACTGAAATACATCTATTTTCGGCAACAAGAGGCATACTCACGTATTGTCGTAGGGTCACCATCATTGTTCGGTGTGGTAGGCGAGGCTAAAAGTTGCAGAAAGAACAGAAAACACATGTCACAACAGAACACAATGCAAACAGGCAACATCATTTAGTATGGGTAATAATTTACAAGCATGCTTATATATGCGCAAAAACCACTTCATGCTTCTAAAATTCTACCTCATATTACATTTTACTCACTACACTCAACATTGAATAATAGTTGTAACTTCATTCTACTCTGGTTTACCCACTGGTCTACATTAATCACTCTAGGACAAGTTCAAGTACAGTTACCCGTTATGATAACTGTGAAATTACACTTGATATAGTTACACATGCATTTTGTGTTGATTTTCGTAAATCGTGGGTTAAGTTTAAAAAGGAATTTCTGATTTAAGAATTTCACAGTATGCCGAAGAGTTACCTACAGGTATTAAGAACATAATATTTTGGAAACATGCAAAAACCAAACCAAATAGATCTATATAAAATTATCCACATTAAACAGTTATACAAGTTACATTAAAAATTGTTATCAAAATTGTAGATGACCCAAATTTCAAGCATTTGATTAGTTCAAAGTAGGTGCAGAATAACACAAAAATGATCCACAATTTCCATGCGTACAAATTTAAATTTAATTTTCTGTTCTACACATTCAGCTGGGATTACTACTTCATAGCTCATTTGATCCTTATGAAACCCATGGCACGAAATTCCTTGTGGAGGAAAAGGAGAATATTTGCCATGAAATTATTTTTATGAGTTTCACCTTCAACAGATATAAAGCACAAAGTTTGAATTCCACTGATAACTCAGCTAACGTATATTATAAAGTCAGTAAAACACCTAAGACTCTAAAACAGATTTTAACACGGATGTAGGTGTGTGCGCGTGCACGCACGCGCGCATGTATGTGTGTGTGTAGCATATACACTGTTATTTAAGATATATTAAAAACCATCCTACTTCTGTTGTAACATTTATCAATATTTTATAAAGAATATAAAGATAAATGCAGCTCCTAAAATACTAGGGGGCATAAAAAGATAATCACTCAACAACCATGCATCATGCCATTTTCCTGTCTTCAACATCAGGGCAATGAGTGATGATAATGGTTGGTAAACTTCTACCAGTTAAATTTCTGGTATACTGAATGATGAATTTCATGATCTAAATTCTTACAGTCCAATTTTAGTACTGCTCTCTCAAGACGTTGAACAAAAAACGTGGGGAAATGAGCAGCAGTTCTGAGAAATTCAACAGCATACCCTAGCATGGCATTACACTGAAATACATCTATTTTCGGCAACAAGAGGCATACTCACGTATTGTCGTAGGGTCACCATCATTGTTCGGTGTGGTAGGCGAGGCTAAAAGTTGCAGAAAGAACAGAAAACACATGTCACAACAGAACACAATGCAAACAGGCAACATCATTTAGTATGGGTAATAATTTACAAGCATGCTTATATATGCGCAAAAACCACTTCATGCTTCTAAAATTCTACCTCATATTACATTTTACTCACTACACTCAACATTGAATAATAGTTGTAACTTCATTCTACTCTGGTTTACCCACTGGTCTACATTAATCACTCTAGGACAAGTTCAAGTACAGTTACCCGTTATGATAACTGTGAAATTACACTTGATATAGTTACACATGCATTTTGTGTTGATTTTCGTAAATCGTGGGTTAAGTTTAAAAAGGAATTTCTGATTTAAGAATTTCACAGTATGCCGAAGAGTTACCTACAGGTATTAAGAACATAATATTTTGGAAACATGCAAAAACCAAACCAAATAGATCTATATAAAATTATCCACATTAAACAGTTATACAAGTTACATTAAAAATTGTTATCAAAATTGTAGATGACCCAAATTTCAAGCATTTGATTAGTTCAAAGTAGGTGCAGAATAACACAAAAATGATCCACAATTTCCATGCGTACAAATTTAAATTTAATTTTCTGTTCTACACATTCAGCTGGGATTACTACTTCATAGCTCATTTGATCCTTATGAAACCCATGGCACGAAATTCCTTGTGGAGGAAAAGGAGAATATTTGCCATGAAATTATTTTTATGAGTTTCACCTTCAACAGATATAAAGCACAAAGTTTGAATTCCACTGATAACTCAGCTAACGTATATTATAAAGTCAGTAAAACACCTAAGACTCTAAAACAGATTTTAACACGGATGTAGGTGTGTGCGCGTGCACGCACGCGCGCATGTATGTGTGTGTGTAGCATATACACTGTTATTTAAGATATATTAAAAACCATCCTACTTCTGTTGTAACATTTATCAATATTTTATAAAGAATATAAAGATAAATGCAGCTCCTAAAATACTAGGGGGCATAAAAAGATAATCACTCAACAACCATGCATCATGCCATTTATAATCATGGATATATGGACATCAATTCAGTCCAATTACAAGAAAAATGTACGGATCAAGAATAAACTCGAGCAAGCTGGTATGGGACTTTCAGCTACTTCAATAAATATACTTCACACCCACAATCTGAAATATCTGCGATACTGTATACCTTTCCCAAGAAACTAAAGAGAAATGTGGCATCTGAATCTCCTTTCCATGTTATCTTAATGAAATTCATATGTGACTTAATGATTCATACAGATTAGCCAGATTGGTCGAGGAGGAAAGGTCAGACTAAGACAGGAACCCTGGTCCTCCAGGTTGGGGGTTGGTCGCAAGGCTAACAACCTTGCACAGTAAAAAGGAAGATGTTTTGAAACCTCAATCAAAGCCTCGGACAGACGGACCTAACAGAGGACCGAATGGAAGAGGAGAATTGAGGAGGCCATGGACCGAATATGGACCGGAGAGCCATAGAAGAAGAAGAATGTTAAGACTATAGACTGTAGAAGTTTACTGGTAAATGCTGTGACATCCTCAACTTTTACCCTAGAAAGCACAGCAATGATGAACATTTCTTGAAGTTAATATGAGAATGCAGATGGACACGCATGCTAAAACCATTTTCAGTTCTGTATCCATATATAGATATTTTATTCAATTATTACACACCTACTGAGATTACTACTGCTGCACAGAAAGGCAGTATGATGTAACACCCGAAGTTCATATCTGTGCACGCTGTTAAACATTATTTAGTTAACACCACATACATTACACTTCAGCATTTCCCAAAATACATCAAAGATAAGAGTCGACTACTAAGAATTACAAATACACCACAACATACCTCATTGCAGAAAAGTTCATTTCTGGAGCTATAACCCAGTCTTGTATACAAATATGCCAGCAGCATAAGACTATACATACAATGTACTTACGTTCCTGGTCTGAACCATCTTCTGATTTGTCATCTTTACTCTTCATAAAAGGAAACTTCCGGCTGAATGAGAAATTCTTCTTTTTCCTATCTAATGTGCATTGCTGTAAGAAAATTTAATAAAACAAATTAACTTAATCATAATCTACAATGTCCACATATTTTAACATACAACATTTTATCTAGTCCAAATTACTCTGAAATTTTAACCCGATGGGCATCGTTCAATATCGAGAACTTGATTGTATGAATATTGTCCTGAGTTCCAGCACACTTATTTGAAAACATGATAAACAACCACCTCCAATTTAAATTTCTTTTACTACTAAAACCACATAACAGTACAAAACTCAAATTCAATTACAAAATCTTTTTTTTCAGTGATGGGCAGACTTTTATATTTTTATTCAAACATTTTTATAAGTAACTTGCAACATTTAAAAATATTCTGTCAATCAAAATGCCCTACAGGTATATTTTTTCAATTAATACATAACATTTTAATACGCTACGCTTGAATGCATTTTTTTTGTAATTCCAGTAAGTTACCAGAACATTTCCTACTGTGTGCTATTATTTAGTATGTAACGAGCTTGTAATAAGCACAATTTTTTTATCTCTTTTCAGTGTATTTCCAATTGCAATTTTCAAAAACATAATACAACAAGAAGTGCCATTCAATGCGCAATAAAATTTGAATCAAATTTCTTTCTTCGAATTGTTCGAGTATGGACCATTTATACCATTTTCTGCTACTACAGGCATAACCTTTTACCTCTATTACCTGAGAACAGCTGCATATATTAATCCACGACACAATTTTTTCCCCGTCAATGTGATATGTTCTTTCACTATAAGTATTAATGCATCAATGTGCCTAAAAATGCTTTATAACATAATAAATATCACATAAATTCAGCAAACATGAATTTTTAAGAATGTGAATGGAATATAGTGGTTTATATGAAAGGAAAAAATCCTTACCTTGTCAAGGATGACCCCTCCAGCTGCATGACCTTGAAATTTGACTGTTCTGTCTCGCGCCCTCTGCTTCCGTTCCCAACGGCGCTTGGATGGCACAATTCCCATCCCTTCCTCCTCACCAGAGGAAAGGACTCTCCGTGCTTGCCACCATTCATCATCACTTGCATTTGTTACATGAAGGATGTCACCATAGCGGAAAGGTAACCCTCGACTTGGCAGCCCATCATCTTTAATTGGGTCGTAATCGAACAAAGCCCTATGACAGTCGCACAGATTAAAACAATGTCACTTGCTCGCTACCACGTTATAATAAGCAACCAAATACTATAACATCTTTTCACCACCAATGGAACATTTCCTGCCTATCTATTACTACATTCTGAGAAGGATTAACTGCAATCTGAATTATACATAAAACAGAAAACCCTGAGGCAGTGATTCTCACCTGGTGGGTCACGACCCGCTGGTGGGTCCCCGGAAGTATTTGTAACAAAAAAAGTGGGAAAAGAAAATATTTTATCAACAGAGCAGAGCTGGAAGTGTTAATGTTACAGCATGAAGGACATGCAACTGTTGGCTTGAAAACTATGAGTATCTACTTATTAGAACTCCTATCAGCTTCTGATTTTTTAAATTGAAGTTGAGATCATATTATAAATAACTTCTCAGGACATACAAATATGACAGTGAGGCCATAATTTTACAACACCAAAAAATGATCAGGCAGGTCCAGATTATCTAAAAGAACTTGGTGTCTCCTCAAACCACCCACCTGTGAAAACTATGACAGTTACTCTTTTAAATGATACAAACACAAGAGATTTGTTCATTACTACGAACATTCAATTTAAAATACTGGAATCACAACTTCAATTTTCTTGACATTAAGAGACAACGGATATTATTTTCTGACAACGCTACATTTTCACCCATTAATTGACAACATGAATCTGCAAGCATATTTATCTTGTAAGATTTGAGGTTTTCACAGCAGTGAGTATGAAGATTTCTGTCTTCTGGGTTGTTGCGCTGTGTAGTGTGGTAGATGTTAGATGAATCGCCCTGATGACGGAGGCAGTATGACCTCTGAAACGTTGGTTAACATCGACCAGACTACACAGCGCAACAACCCAGAAGACAGAAATCTTCATATTTATCTTACTAATCACTTCATTGCCTTAGCTTCTCAGAATCCTCAATATAAACCTCTTCTATATTACTTTACACTTATAAATTATTACTTTAGTCTTTCACAAAAGTTTAAAAATTCAAATCTTTCGCACTTTCAATGCACCTCATTTTGGGCTAAAAAAAATATAAGAGTTGCAGACTGATTTGTTTTAAAATAACGTCTTCAGCCCACTGTCAAATGTGATCACAGATATAAACTGTTAGGTGGCAAGAAACTATTAATAATGAGTCTTAGTGTAAATAAAGCTCCTCTACTTCATCCTACAACTGTTCATAAATATAAACAAATCAGGCAAAGGAAGACAATCACAAATCACTTGTAGTAATAATTTATGCTCTTACAGCTCTGGAAAAGAAGAAAGAATAAATACAATATTAAACTGTGTAGTAGAAACTGATATATAAAAGCACAGATGATAGTAAAGTCTCAACATTCATCAGATATACGATACCGAGAAAACCAAATAGCCTATTTCACTGAATAATTTTCAGTAACTGAAAGATATGCAATTGAGGGCCAATCAGCAATAGTGCTCCTCGACGTGCTAATTTAACAAAGCCCACGAAAGGTTCCTTTAAAGTAACCATTACATATGTGTGGGACTACACAGTGTCATGATTATAATAAAAATATAGTTAGTAAGTATAATTAAATCAATAAATTACATCTATAATAAAAATTACAAATTACTTAAATTACACTATTTTAAGACACTTTACTTCATTGGGGTGAATTACATATGCAGTGACAGATTTCATAATAGAGGGTGCATGTACATCATTTCCGTATGTCCATAGTAGAGCAGAATGGACATACGCTTGGTGTTCCGGAAACTGGTTTAAGCATGCTTGCACACAATTCCCACATAACAGCTATATTCTGTGTTCTAGCATGCAGTCAAGGTGGCTTAATTGAAACATCAAATTTTTCTCAAATTAAACATAAGCATTTATATTCTTTTCAATATGAAATGCTTGTTCCCAATTTTTTTATCAGTTACTTAGTCTTCAGTATTTAACTTTAATTTATTAATGACTTACTGGTAGACAGAAGGCATCTCAATTAATTACATTTATTAGCAATAAATTCACACATTTTCTAACCCAAACTATAAGCTGAACCAATTTTAATTCAATCTGATGAGATAAACCATTCTGATGGCAAAAAAACACAAAATATTTTCCCCATGTGTAAAATTCATATTTATTACTGGCAAGGTCAATGTCTATATAGGCATACAATTAACATTTTTAGGAAGAAAACTGCTTCTGATACTCATTAGAATATCCATTATGTTTATTTATTTTTATTTCGTGTCCAGTACACACCATTCAGCATGGTGTGTATTGGTGGTTAGCAGGATTCACGACCCATCAGTACATGGGTTCGATCGGGACCGCGACATTTAACGCTCCTGCTGTGACGCTGGCCTTGTAATACTGGGGTCCCGGGTTCAATTCCCGGTGTTGCTCAAATTTATAACTTGTGTTGGGCAAGGCCGTGGTCTAGTCAACACGGAGTTTTCCTCCGGGGCTTCCCTGGTTTCTCCGTGGCATCCCAACAATTACTCCATTCACACACAGAAGAAGGCAATGGCAAACCACTTCTGGATCACCTGCCTAAAAAACATATATGAACAAGTCCCAGTCCGAGAAAAGGATGGAAGGATCCTGTTCATAATATGTCGCCAACCTCCTGTCCACGAGACGGCGTAAGAAAGTAGAAAACCTAAGTACCCAACCTGTTTTGCTTAATGTAAATGAAAACTCACCGGACATAGAGAGATCGTTTCTGTGAAGTCCTCATAAGCGTGCCAGACATAATCTGTTGGGACATCTGCTGTTTAAGATCATGGATCTTCGCTTCGAAACGGTTGTACTCTTCTGGCCGGTACTGGGCTACGATTGTCACAGTTTGGCCTGCACCCTAAATAAATCACAAATATCACACTTTACCCTATTGCATAACACTACTGCTTCATATTCGGGAGGCCCCGGGTTCAAATCTCGGCCTGGAGGCTGCCTATCCTGATTGAGATTATTCATGTTTACCCAGGCAAATGCCGGGATAGGGCCTTAAATTAGGCCAAGACCACTTCCTTCCACATCCTTTCCAATTTAATATTCACTACCATCCTCTCATTCGACACTATATAGTCTGAGCTACTGAAAAAGTGTCATTAAAAAATGTACCTAAATTCATATTCAGTTGCAAAAAGAGTAAAAAATAAAGAAATGAAACTCGAGGCACACAGTTTTGCATGGATCATAAGACTACAATCACTTCCCTTGGAGAAAGTGTTAGTACTGTTACTTATTTGGCATTTAAATTCAAGAGCAAGCACTTTGAAAATGTGCTCCATTACCTTGAGTGCCTGAGCAGCTTCTTCATGAGTGGCAGAACGCAAGTTGATGCCATTTACACTGAGAATCTGGTCCCCACGTCGCAATTCTCCACTCAAGTCTGCTGGACCACCGGCCAAAATGAATGACACAAAGATACCTTCACCATCTTCTCCGCCTACAATGTTAAAACCCAATCCTGTGTTGCCTTTGCCGAGTACAACAGTTCGCACCTCCCTGAAACAACAATTGCAATTATTACAACACTCACTCTTTCTATTTGTTTGTGGTTACAGTGAAGTCTCGATTATCCGACGTGTAAGGGATTAAATTCTGCCACTCGCTTGCGTTGAACGAGAAGCGACCGCTGAAGACGCTCTACTGTTCAGGCGCTGGAGTGACATTGCCGCGAAGAAAAGGAAGGAGACTCTGAAGCAAATACTCATTACAAATTTCTTTAAAAATGAACTATTTCATTTACAAATCCATATTTTTGTTTGTGACATTTTGTCATTTGATGCCATACCGTATTTTCTTCGTAATTTAATATCGTAAACCGAATTAAAAACTGAGCTGATATTTGCCCTCGTCCTTTTCATTTGTCTCCCATATTATAAGACATTTTCGATTATCCAGCCGTCCTCAGGTCACGTTTAAGTCGAATAATCGAGACTCTGCTGTACTTTAGTGATGCATCAACTGTAAATGTAAGGCATAACGCCCACGTGTAGCTATAATTCTCATTCTTCCATACGTTACGGAGGTTTAATTAAACAGTTACAAATTTACGTGAACTTTCTCGAAGTTTTTATATTAAACTGTTGATAATCGTGAATTACCAATACAATGACAGATTTTGGTTTCTAGCTGTATTGTTAGGCACAACTGACAACTTTATTTCGATGTTTTTGTGCACGGAAGCTAGTTTTCTTCATATGGCGCGTTATTTTCGTGACGACCTCCAATACTAAAGTGTGTTAATGCCACACGCAATTAGTTATGGTGGGCTGTGAACTTCGCAACCTTGACGAATTTAGGTCACAGCTATTCTCTCAGTTCATCGCCACAACAAAACACTTTTCTTCGTGGTGGGAGCATAAGTCGCTTGGATGTAGCAAAAGGTACAGTGCGACTGGTGGGACAAAGCGTGAAAACGCAATTTCAAAGGAGGTGTCTCTTCTGTGGTATAGTCGGCGCAGTAGTTTTTGGCCTGTGGAATTTTCAAGGGGAAGGCTAGGAGCGAGTCTCTTTTGCGATGGTATAATGCTGACTGCGCCGAGGAGCTCGTCTGACTGAACGCCCAAACAAAAGAAATTCACTGACCGTGCCACCTCAGGTACACAGAGTAGGCCCGTCCGCCAGCTTCTCCAGCAGCCAAAAACTACTGCGCCGACTATAACCTCCGACGAAAAACACAAAATGAAACATTTCTTTCACGACATCGCACAAGTACCACGGCCTTGTCGCGTCGATATACGCAGGCATACTACTTTTTGCCCACAAATGTTAATCTGAGTCCCGCTGTAGAATCTTGGAAAAATCCGAGTTGCAGGAATGAATATCGTTCGACTCGAAAACAGGTCGCTTGAAAAAAAAACAGGAAGCGCCCGATCTCTCGTGGCTCTGATAAAGGTGCGTCCAAATCACCGTTCGTAACCATGCTACAGGGGTGTACAGACTGCGAACCATTCCAGACCATGGCACCGGCTCATCAATTTTTTTCTCTCAGGCTCGTGAAACGGTCCTCATTTACGTTGGCATGAGTACTCTGAACGCATCTTTGTAGGAGGGCAATGACCAGCATTATAATCCTGTTTTTAACTTAGACTCGCATGGGTTCCGCAAGACAGTTCTTCCGAATATTACGATTATCAAATCAACCAGGAATATATGGGCGAAACCACTGCAGGTAAAGGAGTCACGAGAAATGCGTCTGTCGCCCTGAATACAACAGACCGCTTGGGTAACCTGGGAGTAGATGGATCTTAAGGCTGTTCACTAAAGCTTCGTGTTCCATTAAACACGGGAAATTTTACTCGGAGGGCTACTATGAGTTTCTCAATGACTCTGCTCTATGTAGTTAATTATTTCATCTTCAACAGAGAGTTAAAACCGAAAGTTAAATAAACAAGCAAACTTTCATGGGTGATGTACCTTAATTTCCGCAATGGTGTGCATCCGTCTCGTTTCACTGGTCGCTGATAGCACTCGCCGTAAAGCGTTCCATTCTTTGCCCCGGGTCCTTAAAATTTTACTTTTCTATCTAGTACGTGACCGTTGTTGCCTGCGTTTTAAACGTCACATTCTAATCGGCATACCTGACTCACGTGACCAAGCGCCACTACGACAAGGGTCCACATATTTCGCATGATCGCAACAGTTTTACATTTTTAACACGTGTATTAATTTTCGTTTCATTTAGCTGACAAGTTGAGTGCAAGAATTCCAGTCCTAATAAATATTCCGAGTTATGTAAGTAAAATAACCTTTAATGGCTGTTGGACAAGACAAACGCAGAAAATATGACCACAATAATTGTTCAAACAGCATTCCAGGCTACCTGTTACAAATTCTTACTCTACTATTACAGCTCTGGTCGGTATTACAGAACCGACATTGAACAAAACATACGATATTGCTTCTGAATTGTGAAAAATTTTCCGTGATAATTTAAACAGAATGCCTCTGTTTCTATTACTTATAAAAGATTAAAAACACGCCAATTTAAGACTTATCTTACCCTGTTCCGTCTAATATCGATATCAGATACATAAGGTATGCAGTCAGAAGCACCTTACTGATCTCACTTGTTCTTGTACGCAACCTCAGTTCGATCCCAGATAATTATTCCAAGCTCCTAGGTTCAACAATAAATGCATGGTAATATCTGACCAGTGTTGGGTGGACAGTTGTAATAAACTGGCCGAACGCTATGCAGGGTAATACAAAAATGACATAAGATGTCCACAAAAGTATGGATTACAACACAGCATGAGGTTATGGCACTGTAATTTAAACAATCTTCTACCAGTACTTACCCATGTTAACTAGAAGCAAGGAGATTTGCACACGCAAGTCAAAAGTTTGACAACATAACAAATATAACAAGGCTACAAACTGACCTAACCTGACCCAGGTCAGAGTCAGACTGGAACGTCAAAATCTGTACGCCTCTTCGACACTTTACGCTGCAAGAGTTTTGAGCGTGGAGACCCAGACTGGGTCAGCGCGCATGCGCAATGCGAAGCTGTACAGATCAATATAGAAATATAATCCAGACCAGACATGCGCCATTCGAGAAACCGCCAAATTGAAAATTTACAACAATCGAAACAAACTGTCCGCTGTTTGTTCACCTTGTCAACGAAATACTTCAGCGGGTAAACGAAAGAGTTTGTAACTGCAGGAGAAATTTTCAATGCATCAACTTACACCATTCTTTAACGTAACATGTATTTTGTTTTTTGTGTGGCACGACAAATAGACAATATGGCATTCTCACAGTTGAGTCTTTCCCCCCCCCCCCCCCCCTCTCCTCCTCATATAACTCTGATCATATCTCAGCTCGAAAGTCCGTAGGTTTGCGGTGAAGCACTGTACACAAAAAGGATTCTAGCGAACTAATAGATTCTCCGGAAACAGCTTGTTACAAGCGTGTATTTCGTGATCTAAGTTGCTCATGGTTTTCGGTCCGTAACGCAGTGGATGCCATTACACGACATGAGAACATTTCCCATGTACTTCCACGTTTTCGATTTTGGGCTTAATTTTATGTAAAAGATATTGAAAAGGACCTTTCTACCTTTCATTGATTTTGAAAACCTTATGTTCTGTTGAAATCTACTCCCCCCTTCCCCATGTTTATACCTTTTGTTATGTGAAAACTTACAAATACATGAACAGAATTGAAGGAAATTTTAAAACTGTTGTTGATAGCATATTTCATATAGATACGTATATACATTGGAAGTGGTTTTTAATATTTAATAAAATGTATAAACTTTCTTTGCGCTGTACTAGAGATCACTTCATGTAGAGAGATTCACAATCATTGTATACACTCTCTCGATAATGCGAAATTTTGCGTGCATTCAAAATATATTCAGTGTTTTTCACGAATCAAAGATGTTTTGCAAATTCTGCTTACGCTGAAATGGTTCACTATTTTCAGATACTTTGTAGGTTTAATAATTCGCGAGATTTCGAGAACCTTTGAGAATACAAAGTGTAAGTAAATAACAATTAAAACAAACCGCTGTGTGTTCGGCGGTATATAATAAAAATAACCTACTAGTGTAGTGGTGTCAGATGTAAAGATTTACATTGTACGAAATCGGTTCGGTTTTCAGTCCAGCTCAAGATCGAATATCTCCAAGTCTTCAATGCACCCGCAAATTGACATCATTTTTCTCTCCACCGTAAAAACCGTTTAAAGCTCGCATAATGAGGGTGGTTTCTCTTACTTATTCTCAGTGAATTCAGATAAATTCCGGGATGAAAGAGTATTAGGGGACACCGCCGTTAACTGCTTTTTAAATCCGTCTCAGTTAACAATTCATAATCACAATACTATGTACATCTTTAGCATACATAATCAGACAATAAAAATTTCTTAAAATAACCGAAAAGAAGAACAAAGACGCTAATTTTATTTGAAAGGGACATGAATTTGACTCGAAAACAGGAATTACCAGGAATTTTGAAACAGACATAGGCTAATCTCCTTTTACGGATCGTGAAGTTTGTGTTGTATAAAGTTACCTCTTGTGCCTTTGACGTCGTGAAATGGGAATGAGTGAGACATGCAAGCCGAAATTAATCAACGACTTCTTCCTTTTCTTTTTAAGCGGACTTCAGAAATGAAACATTTTAGTAAGCGTGTCGTTTCCAAAAATCTCTTTAAGACTTAGAGCGTCGCATCACATTTTAAGCGTAAGTTACGGAACCTTTATAGTATTCCCCTCTCTTTTCAATGAAAGGCTGTAGATTGTAACACGTTCCTGTACTGGCGAATTTTAAATTCCACTATCAGAATAATGGGCACATCAAAGAAATTACTAGTTCTGAATCTTGTGTTTGCACTCGAAATTCCTTGCTTAATAAGTACGCAGTTATGGCGTTATTCTTGTAAATTCTGCCATCAAATGAAGTATGACTTTATTATGTATAGACTTTATTAATTTACTAGAGCAGAGCGCTGCTTTCGGAGCAATCTAAAATCTTGAGTATCAAACTAAACCACCCCCCCCCGCTGCACAGGTAGGAAACAAATGAATTCAAGTTTTGGGGCGCATGAATTCATAAAGACCGTCTCTGGGACAAAAAATAACAATCAAGCGAATCAGTCTGACAGCTCAGAAGGTTAAGGTAAGCTACTTAGACTTAGCAGAATATTTCAATACGATACTTCAATAAGTAACAGATGAAATAAAATACTACAGACACTTCTAATTCATAGTCTCACATTCACAACCGCATGCCTCGATCGACATGGTATTGCATGTAAGTAGAAAGGCTTTCGAAGAAGGCAGTAGCAAACACTTGCGAAGTGTCGTGGCCTGTGCGTATAACTGGCGAACATATTTTGCAACTCAACAATGAAAAATGCCAGCCGTATACGTTGACATCCCGCACGTAATAAACACGTCTAAAAGTTTCCTAATGACAACATTTGTAACACTTTTCTACCTTTCCACGAATCATAAGCAACATATCAATCATAAATTCCACCAGTTACAAATAAGTGCGTGTTACACAAAACATTTTTTGGAATTCTAATGTAACAATACAGAGATTTATTTCAAAACAAAAGCCAAATCACAAACAGAAATACAGCGATTAGCACTGTGTTCATGGTTCATGGTGCCTGACGCCAACTGACACCTCGACTCGACAGTAACAAATGTTACGAAACCCAACTTAAAATGAAGAAATGTAATTACGTGCTTCACATGTGTATTACAAGGCACGGGCGTAAGATACTCCAATAAAATGGTTGCACAATGAAAATAAGAGGTATGGCCGTAGTGACAAAATATTAATCGCATATTTCGATTCCATTTGGAGACACACAGACGCCAATCTGTGACAGTAACTAAAACGACGCCACGACACTCCATAACCCATTACTTTCGATAAATGCAAATATTTCAGTGTAGTAGCGTTCATGTGTATCGTCCATATGAACCCGGAGTGGCTAGTTTCTATTAAAATAACCGCAGCTTTCTTATGCCTTCTCTACTGAAGTGAATCCCTCCTAATGCACGTTTACAATTTACAGACCATAACCGCTCTCTCTTTAATGCCATTCGTGATCACCGTTCTCAAAGTCTGAATCGAAAATCTGGGGCGAAACCCAACAAATCACCACAACACAGGCGACTGGATAATTTAATTTACAATGAGACATGACTGGACTTTCTATAACTGCCTTGTGGAAAGCGCGTAAAGAGGTATTTATTGATTTGCTATACTTCAAGATTCACTTACTGTATAGTCGGCGTAGTAGTTTTTGGCCGCTGGAGAAGCTGGCGGACGGGCCTAGTCTGTGTACCTGAGGTGGCACGGTCAGTGAATTTCTTTTGTTTGGGCGTTCAGTCCGATAAGCTCCTCCGTGCAGTCAGCATTATACTACCGCAAAAGAGACTCGCTCCTAGCCTTCCCCTTGAAAATTCCACCGGCCAAAAACTACTGCGCCGACTATACACGCAGCGACTCAGAAACAATAATGCTGTTTCGAAAGCTTACTTTATCGGCCCCTTCTTACTCACTGCTTATTCAGCAGAACTCTAAATAACTAACGTTCATCGGAATACTCCATCCTGAAATTACCCGCTAAAATTAGCGGCTTCCTCTTCTAACAAAAAGTCTCTTGCAAATACATAAAAAAGCTGCTTTCACGCCTGTAGATGTCTCCTCACACAAGCAGAGAAGTACTTGGACTACTGTTATCAACGTGCAAAGTACAGTGCAGGAAGTGGTCGTGGTTAATTCCAACTTACTTCGTCGACGCCCGTCTAGAGGAATCGAGGGAATAACACTAAGAACCTCGCAACACGGTAACAAATTTAAATACCCGAAATAAGAGCAGAATAAATTTGCTGTGCTGGTGACCTACGCCAAGGCGGCGAAGTCCTTCCGTGGCCCTGAAGCGTGCAATTTGGCGACGGCTAGTTTAATTAACAGCTTAACTACGTAGCCAAAGTTTATGAAACAGAAAATTTACATCATTTATGGTATTTAAACAGAGAGTTACAGGTTCCACCAGTTGGATTTAACAAACATATAATGAATGATGCTTTCACAAACGCTCTGCTGAACTGGATAGAAAGGGCTAGTCCGACGAAATAAGTGAATATCGGGGTGAATTACGTATACACGTAAGAAACGCTCATGTACGTGGCAGAAATTACGCTCTTCTGACCGGACACATGTGAAAACAAACAAGGTCACCAGGTCCCGTAGGTCCGATTAGCCGTATTCTTGTACCTGTCAATTACTGCTCAGGGGCAAAGTGGCGTAATGTTTTATTTGCATAAAATCCATTCTCCTTTTACAGCCCAATGCAGGCTACATGTGCCACCTGCTTGAACAGCTCTGGATTCTCAAAATAAACAGCAAGTATTTCCTTCAGCGGCTTCAATGAACTAATATTTGTAATAAAGATTCGCTGTATTATTCGAGAAAAGGTCTGAATTCTTAAATCTAATTTGGATCAGCTTCGGCTTCAAGGGTTTCCTGTCTTTTAGCAAATAATGTGATGGTAACAAAATTTTCTCATACAGCCTAACTTCAGTTCATCAAAATGTATCCTCTTCCTGTGGAGGCCACTAAATTACGCCGTCTCCTTCGTCAAGTCTCACTACTTTGTGGCAGCTTTTCGCTTTACGCGTAGAGAAAGTGTCCATCACTACAGAAATGTTTACGTTTAATAATTAACATAATCAGGATATGCCAGAAGTCGACAAGTCCCTTCAATTCCAACCCCTCAGATCTGTTATTTCCTATTGGAGTATCATAAATAACAGAGCACCTCCTTGTTCCAGATAATTCTGATAATGACAAATGATTACCAGACTGAAATACCTTGTCCGACATTACAACCACGTCTGTAACACAATATTTCCCTGAACACGATTAAATGCTGATGTAGTTGTTACCTGGGTATTAATTTCTCTTTAAGCAGCCGTCGCCCTAAAGCGGTGATTGGTCGTAAGGCAGAGATTTGTTGCTTGCTTCTCGTCATGTTGCGAAGTTCACCGTTAAAACCACTGCAAGTAAAACGACGCGCGTTCTCACACTACCCAAACTTTGAGGTTAAGTGTTCACTTTCCCCTCATTCCATCGTCATACTACTGA
>NW_019059889.1:29171-41250 GCF_000696155.1 Zootermopsis nevadensis
CTATCACAGTGTACACAAACTACTGGGGGTCTTCAATCGGACATATCACATTCCACCAATCCACTTCGTCCTCTACTACAATATGTCAACACCGTACCACAAGACAGGTTCTGGCAGACTGACGACTGACGCACAGAAACAGACCCCAATATGTAGCTTCCTCTTCGGGCAATGCCATTCCAATTAGCTACGCCTATGCCATGAGGCAAGCAAGCTCTTTACCTCGTATTAGCTTTACTACTGTATAAACACGGATAAAAGTAAACACCAATAACATTAGTCACTCTTATCAGATAATATTATAGTTGGAACTGGTTATATCTGTGAAGTACCTCGTTCCTTCACTCGATATTAACGACACAGATCACGCAATCCTATTCACACTTCCTGTGATCGGATGATAATAAACTCTTTTGTCACAGCGAAGTACACACATCCACACCACATAAACCTGAGCGCTGAACATAAGGTACTACGCCTTCTTGAACTCATGAAATGGGGAACTTTCCCCTCCGGCTTTATTTATAAGCAGTTCTACTGCAGTAACAATGAACCTAACTCGGTTAGCATCTGCCAGGGTTCCAGTAAGTCTTCCCTCTATTACAACACCAACACGAAAATCTGGAAGCAGCTAGAAAGAAGTGGTGTATTTTAAAATACGGAGATCCAATTGGCTGATACGAGGAAGTTGTACAAACTGCTGAAAATCCCAACAAAATTCACATTGCGGGTTTCACTGATGTACCACACAAACACACAAAAGTTATTTTTTCCCATTCAAAAACACTGCACGCTATACTCAGCACATACTCTGAAATTCAAACCAAAACGTCTCAAAAATGACAACGAAGGGTATTTTACCCATCGGAGAACAATGGACAAGCCCAAAGTAAATTACCGCCAGACAAAAGCGAATGGCAACACTGGCGACACACCGCAGACTTGTACCAAACTGAAACAGATGAATGAGTGAGGGGAGCCAATTGTAAGGGGGTCACAGGGGCGGAGTTATGTACTAAGAAAGTTGGGAGGAACACGAGAAGAGGCGTGACTGAACACACGAAGTTGGTAATGAGACATAAGAAATAATATTATGTAAATAAAACAAGCTCACACTTTTCCTCGCTGCTCTAACATACAGCTCCAAATCCGACGATAAAAAGTTCCAAATCACAGCAGAACTATAACCGTCCGAGCAAGTCTGTTGATCCAATTTGCCATCCCACAACAATGTGAGTAGAAAAAAAACACCCCGAAACCAAAAAGTCCCATCGAAAACTGACTCGTTTTAACAGAGCAAGGTAAACGACCTGCCTTTCTAACAATACCCAAAATAACAAAAGTCTTTCCCACTGAAGCAATACGTAGTGTTCAATACGTTTTTGTTTCTTCTTTCTTACATCGAAGAAAAACATTCTTAAAAAGCCAGCAGTCGCACAGCTAGTTCAAAATTTCCGGACGTTTGCGTAACCCGGCACTGGCTCCTAAGCTGAGCCAAATACATTGCCCTCACTCTCTTATCTTCTTCCTTTAAGATCAATTTAATATTTTTATTATCTTCGTATTTGCCTGCGAGTTCAACAGTTCCTCCACTTTGTGTTATTGCAGACTCTGAATAAAGAAAAACGCATCTGAGATAAAATGGAACGCAAAACATAAAAGTTTAAATCAACCTCAAAGAATCCCGCTTTCGTTTATCTGCTCCAGAACGTCAATTCAAATCAGTACTGTGTATCTCTTAATCCAGAGGCTCGATTCTGAACTGAATTAAAAACTACCCTGGTCATTTCCTGCCTGGATCCGATGCCCTGTACGAGAAAGGGCACATTCTCAGACACAAGTAATCGTTTTAGAAATAGCACCATACGATCTGCACAACCTTTAAGGAAGTAATGAAGACAACATCAATTCTGAAATTCTTAAGTGGTTGTATAGTAACGACAGGAAGAATCCAACTGAATTTATTATTGCAGCTTACTGCAATACCAGACTTCTATTGGAATGAAATCCACTGCACCAGAAAGCAACCTGAAACGAATACTACAGGCTGATTCGACACACAAGACAGACGAAAAGAATGTCTTTTAAATGTCACGTTAAGACAAAACAAATAACCACGGTCAAGGTAGGCCTACCTGCAATCACGACCAATTATAAACATTTACGAAATATGTTTAGAAAATCCGTCCTCAAAAATGTCAGGTTATGAAGTGGCAAAACGTATCTGATGATGTACGCATAAAGACCTGCATACATTACACAACTTTTTGTTTGCGTGTTTTTACTAAGGACGTGGATAAAAGCAGACCATGACCCAAATGTAACACACACCATATGAGGAAATTACGACACGACCTCTCCCGTGGAAGGCCGCAGATCTGCCGAAATTACAGTATGGTTTCTGATAATTATTTAACGACACCGTATAGACCACTGACGATATTTAGTATGATATATTCAGTGTTAAGGTGTGAGTTTTGAATCGAAAAATATAAGCAAGGAAGTCATCGGCTACCTGAAGAGTCAAGACCGCTAAAACCCTATTCTGACAAGAATACTTCATCTGCATTACAGTCCTAACAAATTTTCCACACAGCTGACAATGACTTTCTAACCAAAAATGTATATTTATTGTTTCTATAATTCGAGCGACACATGCAGCTCAATTTTAATCAACATAATCGCACTAACGTCAGTAGGGGAAAAGTACATAACACGAAATTCCTCATTAAGCGAACTTTTCGTCCAACAACCAGTACACTACGGATAACTGTATTCTGGTATGTTGTGCCTTGTAGTCATCAGGGCGATGATTCATAGCCCTAATGACGGAGGCAGTATGACCTCTGAAACGTTGGTAAACATCGATCAGACTACACAGCGCAAGAACCCAGAAGACAGAAATCTTCATACTCATCGCTGTAAAAACCTGAAATCATATATATCATAATTGTTGCTTCTAGCGGGCTATCATTGAAATAATCTTGGGTAATTTTCACCAACACTTCTATTCAGGGATATCTAACTGCGGTTTACGTATCCAACACTAAGTTCGCAATTAACGGCGTAACCTATTACTAAATGGCTTACCGAACCCGAAGGTTCATCACCGAATTAACCAAAGCCCTCCACCGGACCCTGTCCTGGGCCAGTAAATTCCAATCACCCATAGATCCCGCCTGACATTATCCTCCCATCTACGTCTAGGTCTCCCCAGCGGTCTCTTCCCATCTCAAACACCTTCAATCTGTGATATTCCCTCAGATTGAGAGAAGATGTTTCCCACCCATACAAAACAATAGGCGAAATTATCGTTTTGTATATTTTAATCATCAGGTTCTTATAAATCAGGCGGGAAGACAAAATATTTTGATGTAAGAAGTAGCAAGCATTTATATAATTTAGTCTCGTCCTGACTTTCTAATGAATAAAATTTTGATTCGTCACTATTGTGTCCAAATATTTTAAATTTGTCACACTTTCGTAGGATTTATTAGTCACCCTAAGATAATTTTGCCCGCCTGCCTGTCTACTGACGAGATACTAACATGTACTTAGGTTTTTCTGAATTTATTTCTTTATTTTATTTACTTCTAGCCTCTAGTAAAACTTCTGCGTTCCTCTTTATTGTATTCATATCGTCCCCCAATAAATTATCATCATCAGCATATGCCAATAGCTGATGTGTCCCATTCAACTGCAAACCTTCCTGCCTATCTTGGACTTTCCTAATGGCATATTCTAGCGCAAAGTTAAAGAGCAAGGGAGACAAAGCATCTCCTTGTTTTGGACCGTTCTTTATGGAAAATGAGTCAGATAAATATTTACCTATTCGAATTTTCCTACAGGTTGCATTTAAACACAATATTAAGTATATTGTGTGTTCAACTGCTCTGTCTGTTAAGTCTCACTTTCCAGCTGTTGTTACATTATCGAGTAAAAATTATCAGGATATATAATACCATTATTTATATTTTAGTTAGGCGTCTAGGGTTTTAAATTCTGCGTGGTTTTACAAAACACCCAAAGTCCCAATTCACGATCATTGGACACTTGAGACATCAGCGGTGTGTTTGTTTTATGAAATGGAACAATTGAATAGTGCAGGAAAAGCAGAAACTTGTCTTAAATTGTAATACATTTCACTTTAGTCTCTCTCTTGATTTCTTGTATGTACACCGATTCTTCATCCACCGAGTCCTATTGAATGACTAAAAGCACAACGATTTAAAACCTCTACACCATTAACTCATTAGCTACAAGCAACACAAAAGGATCGATTACAAAAGTTAAAGACTCGTTTCATTTTCTTTCAACGCCTTCTTCGCAGAACGTATTCTTTCAGAATCGTGTTCATTCACACAACAATCTGTGCTGAACTGGTCACATAATTCGCGGCATGAAATAACCGTAAACGGACAACTCTCTTCAGTGTTCTTCAACAGACTTGTTGGCTTATCCCTAAACTGTTCCTTCAGACAAAGCTTCGGGTATATGGTGACGAGTATTGAAGCCAATGTTCGTCTAAACAATGTTTAAAGATTCAGTTCCTAGTGCAACGCGTCTCCATTACAAAGATCAACTGGTTAATGCTGCTCAAGGATATAAGTAATCCTTCGTCACTCTGATAATCATATGAAACCTCAAAATATGCTCTATGGACAAGATGCAGAGTAAATGGTAAAGTCTGTGGTACAAAGAGTTATCACTCGTTTTCAAGGGGTTAATGACGATGAAAACGCGTGAATAAATACATAATCCAATAGCGATAATAAAATCCACAACTGAGCTGAACGAAAAAAAAAATACCAAGTTTCGACGACAGCACGTTCCTAGGGAAACGCTGATAATCACTCACCAGAGATCGTTAACCTTTTTGGGTGACGGGTAACTAGGAGGAGTTAATAAGAATTTACCGGGAAAAATATTGGAATTTAAATACTTAGATTACGATTGTTCTCCCGCTTCTGCTATACCAACTGACTCAAGATAAAATGTCGAGAATGTATGGCAAATAATAAGAAAGTCAATAAATTGAACACTTAAAACTCCTCGTGAATATTCTTAAATTCTCGTGAGTACACCAAAACCCTTCCGAGGGCATAAGGTTCGCGATCCCTACTACCTGTAACCCCTTGGAACTATAATCTCATACAACTTGCTCGGTTGCATTTCACTCCAAAACAAAGGCCTAATCGGCCACTGATCTGAGATACAATCATGAGCAGAACTCTTCTTGAATAAATAATTATACAGTATATATACATATAACATAAATGGCTACTCTATTTCTTCCTGAGGTTGTGTAATGCCCTCAGATTAAGTTCGGTGGCAAAGTTCGTATTTTAATTGTTTAGTGTTTTGTCAGAATCAACTAACAAGTATAGATAAATGGACTTGAAGCCAATTAATGAATGAATCAATCCGTAACCTATGATAATGCAACTCACTCTTAGCCTGAATCTGCGTAGAATGTAGACCAATGTTAATTATTAACCAGTTTTAGCCATGATAAGCTGATTTAATCAGGTTAAGGATCTGGGATTGCCTAATTATCTATCATAAGAGACGCGCCTAATGACAGAAAACACGGTGATACTTCACGCATGAACATTCCTGATTACCGAGAACATTCCACCAATGCCATTATCACGGCAAAAACTGATGACTAATCGTCTGATTAGTCAGAAATCGATACCAGTCACGTAGCTGGTGAGTCTGTCGGTGAAATGCAGGTAAACCGAAATTCCCCAAGTGTAGTATTTCTGGGAAGATCCACATTACATTTTACAGACGTAAATTGCAGTCAGATGACTCATGCATTACAGAAAAGCGTGCTTCTGCAAACACGACTTTGATATTTTGGGTTCCACAAAAACATACAAATTTAATAATCAACTTCTCAAACTTTACCGCAATTATTTAGACCAATAACTTTCAAGAAGATTCCATCCAGAGACTTCACTAATAAATGGCAGACAACGAGGCATACGCCGTTAAACAACTAAAAACGTAAATATTAAAACAGGCCAATAGAAAACTACAGGTATAAATCTTATTAGCTGATCTGCATGTGAGTGTAGCTTAAATTAAAGAAGAACGCAGACTGACGGAGTTTTGAGAACAGGATGCTGGGCATATTATTTGGACGAAAGAGAAATGAAACAGCAGGTTGCAGGAAAATGCACAATGATGAGATCCATAATGCGTGCTCTTCACTAAACATTACAAAGATCTAATCAAGAAGGATGGACCGATAATGAAAGTTAAGTTCCAAAAAAAAGGGGGGGGGGACATTTATTTACTATCAAAGCGACTACTAGTTTCTCGTGAAAGAACCTTCCATGGATGGAGTCATTATGTCGTAAGTCACTAAGCATGGAATACGTCTTCTTTTGAATCATACTGGACAACAGAATCTATTTCATGTGATAAATATGCATAAGATACGGCAGAGCTTGGCATCCTGACTGAGACGCGAGATGGAAGGAAAGTCGAGCTAGTGTAAAAAGGAGAAGAAGACTGCGTCACCAGATGGACTGTAAAGCAGGGCCTGAACTAGGGGACTCTGGAGGGTGAAATGAAAGGGTCAGGAAACCAGAAGAGTCAGTATAATAACAACAATCAAGTTCCGTAAATAGCTGACGGCAGCCATTAACGGAAGGCGTGAGAACGCGAAGTCAGACAACGAGTCACAAGAGAACGGAAACACCTCAATTTGCATTCGAAGATGCGCGTTCAGATTTTAGTCCAGAATAAATATGCATATAATATATAAATTTCAAGGGCACTGCAGTTGGTGTGTTTAATTTTACGGACAGCAATCTCCAGACTCACCGCCGTGAAAAACCCAAATCCTATAAGGTCAGGAGACACTACGTCGAATAACTGTAATGGGTTGAAAAGTGTGGGGCATTTTACGGGACCAACATTGTTACAGGTAGAGAGAAGAAAACCACGAGAAACTTAAATAAAATTAGCCTGCCTCCGTTCCGAAATTCTAACCGGATACTTACAGGTTATGAAACAAGAATTATAAACTGTACGTTACATCGTGACGTTCGGAGTTACGACACTATAACCACGTAATTGTTTCACGATACGTCATGAGCAATCAGTAATCGTAAAATACTTCACCACAAACAGAGACATCACATTCGTGCGAAAGTCCGTTCTTTCGTATTGTGTGTTGTTCGCAATTATAAAGCAAATTCTTGTCTTCCGGACGATAAATCAGGGGATGTGATCTCGTATTCAGGTCTAAAACAGTATGTGCATAGAGTAAAAGCGGGAAAATACGGTACGGTAAAAACTAAATTTTTCATTCTGAATTCAAAACATTGATGGAACACAGTTGACTGCATCAGCATACTTGTCAGTTAAGTAATAATCGGTGATTAAATAAATATCGTTTAACGGAACCAACTGTTCAATTAATCGTGTCACAATTAGGAGATTAAGAACTGCGTACGAGAACTAGATATCGACTTATATTTAAGATGGTTTAACATTATTCAAATGGTTGGTCTTGATTCGTTTCGTTCGAGAGATTATTCCCAATGAATTAAAACTTTCGAATGAAGCTGTAATTTTTATTATTTTCTGCAGCGGAATATCATATCTGAACCATCGCACACCCCATACAAGACAATTAACTCCTTTACTTCAGAGCAGACCCGTTTTCATCGCTAACGAGAGGGAAGTAAATCCTATTTTAACACACACACAGCACAATGCGCTGGAATGCAGCGTCACTTTCTCGTCCTACGAGAAAATCGATCTTGTAGGCACTGACGAGACGCGAGCTTAAAGCCCTCACTTAGTAATGTTATCAAATATCTCGAAAGCTCATTATCGGACGAAAATAGGAGCTCATTCACGTAACATAAATTGCTCAATCTTTCCGAAACGCGTTTCGTAATTTTGCTGACGTGAAAAAAAATATGGAAACAGAGACGAGGCATCTGATGAAGTATCACTTGGTGTAGGCCATGATACTATAAATACAATTTTGCTCGGCTGTAGCTGCAGGGGAAGCCTGCTCCAAGTACCAATTTAAAGAAGTTGAAGTATTATACAATGGGGCGCAACCCGAGACAGTAGGCATGTAGGATATGTTGAAAAGTCCTTTCAACCTCCGCGTGTAACGGAAGTCGGTAATTCGCTTGGCCAGAGGCAGAGTCTGAGTCTGGTACATTCATTCCCAGCAGAGTATGGTATAAACGTTGTAACCGTAAACTGACCACAATAAGTTTAGTTCAGTCAGTCACAGCATTTGTAGACAGTCAAAACTTTTACTAAGAGTAACCAATACCGTGAGTTTCAAGTGCAGCTTTTGATGTCTGTTCCCTCACTTAAGACAACAGACAACTCGACCGTTAATGTGGCGTCTGATGCGTTTCACGAAGTCACTTTCACTTAACGGCGTTAAATACGTTTCATTTACGAATTTCCGCCCTGACCCTTTGAAGTCCAGCAGTGCCTTCTTTACCAATCAATAATTCTGCACGTTCCCCACAGACGTACTACGGGCTTCGTGTAATTCTCAGATCAAACAGATACTTCCTTACACAGCATGGACCAACTAAATTTCGAACACCCCTGCTTCGTTTTCGGGAGGTCCCGGGTTCAAATCAAGGCCCGGAGACCGGTTATCCTGAACGCGAATTTTCGTAGGTTTCCTCAGTCCCTCCAAGCAAATGTCAGGATAGTACCCTAAACCGAGCCATGACCGCTTCCTTCCACATCATTTCCGATTCAGTATAATTCTCTCATTCGCCGCTATATAGTCTGAGCTACTGAAAATGTGTCGTTAAATAAACTACAAACTAAACTTCGTAATGGTGAAGTGTAAAGTGATTTTTCTGACGTTGGGACTGAGCGATTAAATATTATTTAGATGCGCTTCGCCTATGTAAACGATTTCAAATAAAGCAACAGCACACATCCCGGGCGTAGGGTAGCGATGGCGCCTACACGTACTTGCCTTTCACGTCGAACGGACAGGACAGATACTCCACAACTCAATAAATTCGGAGATTCATTTATGTAGCCAGGAAGGACCTCATGACAAGCATCACGCCAATTCTGGTAACGCAACAAAGGAACGTAAACTGGCGAAACTCGCAGGGCTGTACAGTGCTGTGCTCAATGACTGATATGACTAAATGCTGAAAGACTTACATCTACCCTAATCTATACCCACACACGTTAAAACTAGCAGATATTAATGTAAACCTGCAGGTACTAAAAGCAACCAACTACAGATTCATCGGAGACTCCATTTCCGGCCATACCTTCAGGCCGGATTCACCACACAAGCTCCGGTTTGCTTTCCGAGACGTAGGGCCTTCCGCTAACAAGTAACGCGCATAGCTAGCACCTTTATTCAAAGGTTTATGTTCTGATGGACACGAAATATTATTATACAGCAAGGAACATGTACAGAGACAGTCCCCTGCCCATACAAAACACAAAATATTACAACAGACAAGCTGAACGCTAAATGACAACTCGTAGCAGATATCGGCCGTGGCACCGGGACTGATTTTTAGCTGATGCTTTCCACATAATACACATATACCAGCATAAGAACACGGAAGTAATATTTATTATGAAATGTTCCCTGAAGTGATGTGAGGGTTCACATGTGGGCTGTTGAAAGCGTAATAACAAAACCTCTCCCTCTATATGAAGCAATAAAACTTATTTCGCAAATCAGCCGTTCCTTTTCCAGGCCGGAAAACACGATTTTAAGGATAGGCCTACAATCTTACGTTAAAGTTAAATGTTTTTTCCCCTTTAATCCACGTTTCCCCAAATACATGCTGTTAAATGTCTTAAGTTTGGAATGTCGTGTATATTTTATTGAAAAAATTTCCCTGAAATTGGTCTAAAACGTAAAAACATCAGGACAGTCTGTTTCTGGGCCAAGACCACATGACCTTCTAATATGACGCTGAGGAATCAAAGTTACGAACGTAGCCATCCCAATGCTTACTACCAGGCCACTCCTCGTATGAATAACCTCAATATCAGGTAGGGAAAAAAGGCGAAATTCACGTTCCATCAACCTCCATTGTCCCCGGAGAACCTCGTTGCTCATTAGATAAAAGAAAGTGTGCCCAAAAGCCCTTGTGGACGAGATGGTCAAGAGAAAAGTCCTAAGCATCTAGTAAAAATCGAGTACATGTCGTGATATCCGCAGTCCGTCAATTTATTGATTGCTTCCTACAGCATTAATTGCAAGGACTGCAGATTATAAAGCCTCAACTCGCATTTAGGATTGGCAACTTCGTTTCGAAGTCTCGGGAACCGGATTTAGCTAGGATCTTGGCTTCCGCTTCGCTTCGAATGTCTTAGTATTCTTACGAAACTGTATCTAGATAACGTAATTTATAGACATAAATAAGACAATATTAAGACCTGTGAGAAGACCTAGACGTAACTGGAAGAATATTAAAATAGATATTAGGTAAATCAGGCTGGAGGATGTGGATTTAATTCATATGATCTAGGACATGGACAGCTGGCGGGTTCTTGTGAACGCAGAACTGAGCCTACGTGTTCCATAAAGGGTGAGGAATATATCTTGATTAGCTGTAGACAGAATACTAATAGTATATCTTTGCCCTATGGAGTTGGTTGTCTAGTTAACACCTGCATACAGATAAGTGAGTTTTCTGAGACCAGGAGATATAAAACTAAAGACAGGCCTCTTATCAAGATAAAATAACTGCGTAATTTGAACAAAAACATTAGCATACCACGAACCGTAGAGCGAATTTGTCATATAAAAACACCACACAATGTAGGCACTTCTTTGTCAAAACTTTTAATGTCAAGTTCATGATTGTAAGACTTGAGGTTCTCACAGCGGTGAGTATGAAGATTTCTGTCTTCTGGGTTATTGCGCTGTGTAGTCTGGTCGATGTTAACCAACGTTTCAGAGGTCATACTGCCTCCGTCATCAGGGCGATGACGGAGGCAGTATGACCTCTGAAACGTTGGTTAACATCGACCAGACTACACAGCGCAATAACCCAGAAGACAGAAATCTTCAAGTTCATGATTGTTCTGCAATTACCTTAAATCCTTCAACTACGCGCTGCAGTTCGATATGAGCATTGGCGTCCTGTATTGAAGGATCTTTCTAAGGCATTATTATGACAAGCGGCAAGACTCCTCGAATGACATATCAATCGACAACACAGGAGAAGGCAGCATCCATTTACCGACAGAGATTCGAACACAAAACGCAGACCCTGAGCGACTCAAAAAAAACGCGATTTGTCACTCTGGTTCAAAATCCTTCTACGGAAGAATTTACGAAATGCTAGTCTGTGCCCTCCTTCCCACAAATGTAGAATTACACAGCTTGGACTGGGCCAAAGCAATTAATAAAAAATACCGCTGTCTACGTTATCGATCAGTTTCTACAGCCACGTCAGCTCGTCTTCAAATGACAAGAGACAATGCTTGTACTACATAACGGATCTAGGGCACCAATTACTCTTTACAGTAAGGAAAGTTACGACACCAGCTAACCACTTGAAGCTTCAGGTTCTTGACGGTGAACTTCCTACAGGTAGATTTCTTTTAATGCACAGTCAAATACGACCATTCCTACATACACCTGATGTATCCCAAAGTTAAGCACACTACTGGATGCGTGTTAATATAATAAAATTCGCTGTATGTAGCTTACCGCCACTTCTCTACGCATATGTTTACGTTATGAGAGATCTCCGCGACAAACATACGAGGTTAGTGCGGTCAAATCATAAAAATATTTCTTGTTCATTACTTTCAAGCACCGTTCATTTACGGCCAGAGTAGTACAAGCGGCGATAACTTCAATGATGCTAACGACATGCAAAACCGCAGTTTTAATTCCATTAGTAATTTAGCGTCGAATGGCATAACGATGAATTGCAAAGGACATTAAAGGAAGCGACGGTAGTGGCCTAATTTAAGACACAATCCACGTATGTCTGTATGAACTAAGGTAAACTACGAACACCCTAAGTCTGGATAGCCAGTATCGGGCCCAATATATGAACCAAGGACATTCTGAATG
>NW_019059889.1:41273-57051 GCF_000696155.1 Zootermopsis nevadensis
TTGCAGTTTTAAATTCGGCATGTATGGATAAAAAAGCTATGTGGAAACACGATTAATACAACCGGATGAAGAGATCTCGTACCAGTTCAGACGTGGCAGTAGCTGATGGATGTCACGCGAAGTCAAATACAACAGACACACATTCAACGATATCATAACCAACAACGTGGACGAATCTGACATATAACGGATTTAGTGCCCCCTCCGAAGAAACCATGTACTATGGGAAAGAGCAGATGTTGAGGGGTTCAGAAGGGCCAGGTGATCCTTCAAACAGGGGGAGCTGCACATTGCCTTCATACACTAGGTGACCCCACCGCAAACCATGGGATATATCCATTAGAAGTATTAATGTGAACTCGGGTATATGACATAAAGATAATCTCGCATTCACTTTACCATAACTGGTATGCATTTAAATCCACGACCTTAACATCCCACTTTACTACGCCTATGGAGTTAGGTTGTTTGCTATACGCTTACGTGTCTTGGAATAACACAGATGGCATTTAAAGAAACCAGAGAACAACCACGCTCACACAGAGAACTCTGGGAAACTCAGAATAGCATAAATCGTATCTGAAAATAATGTTTCCAAGACATCAGAATATCCTATTTTGATGCATCCATTGCTGATGACTTGTCTCTGAGAAGAACTGAAGTTTCATCGATGTTGACTTTCTGTGTAACATCGCAAGAGTTGGGTAGACTCCAACATTCCGGAGGAAAATACTGTCTCCATCTTCAGCCCTGAAAGTCCACACGACGTTACAACCCAGAAGACCAACATCGAAATCTTCACCGCCGTGAGAATCCCAAACAGCAAAAGGTCGTGTGACGGCTGCACGATACAAGTGTCTACCCGTTCCGTGACAAAGAACAGTAATTACATTATGAGGCATCCACTTAGTGGACAGATGTTTCGCATCCAATTTGTGCAACTCGTGCTAAGCACGCATAATACGAAGATTCAGAGCACACCCAAATACAGGAAGTGTGAACGCTGCCAGGCGCACCCAATACGCTGCAGAAATGCCTAGAATTATCAAGCTGCGTGTGTGACCGTTATTACGTATCGTGTATAACTGACAATGACAATGTAGTGCAGGTCACAGGTGACTGCAGCTGTGCCAGGACACGGAAATAAAACCAAATACACGGACCTAAATTTTTGCAACGTAACTAACCCGCACATTCGGGTCGATAAATTAGAAACGCGTACATTTCAGCTGTAAAACCTGACAGGACGACACGAACTGGGAGATTTGCTCTATATGGAAGGATCATATTTAAACTGATTTTAAAATATGGGGTGCGAGGGTGTGAACTAGTGCTGGTCGCGGGCGTATGGGGTCGTATAATCCAATCGTGATCAAGGCATTTTTATTGCTTGCTTAAATACGTTACGTGCCACTATTATTTAATATATTTCTCTTGTTCTTGACAAAAACTTACTATTTAACACAGTCTTAAATCCAAATACTCATACGCCGTAAAACATTTCTCGAATTGAAAAATGCGGATTGACAAACAGTCCTACATGTGTTAAATCTGTGCACATATTGCATAAGAAAGGCATAACACTTGAACACCTCACGTGCTACAATCGGCACTTCCTTACGATAAAAATACGTCTGTCGGCAATATTTTTGTACGCTGTACAGTTTGTCATTTTACGCACTAGCATTTCATCAAAAAAGTCATGTTTATGATCTCGCTATTCCGCGTGAGAGACATTATATGAAATAGAAAACGGAGGCAAGGACACGCCAACGGCGCGAAATCAATTATTTGCTTTTCAGTTTCATGATGATAAAGACGAACCATTGTAATCCAGCGTGCGTCAGAGTTTCCCTAGCAACGGCAGTAAAATGGTCTCACCATACAAACATTTCGTCGCATGGGAGAAGAAACAGAATGTCAAGCGGTCAAACATCTCCCTACATCATACAAAATACGTTCCCCTTCATTTAAGACGTGTTCAGTGGGCGAAATATGCGGATACCCGAAAAGTGTATTACCACAGTACAACATATTTAAACTACGGAGGTAAAACAGCGACCTTGCGAGGGAATTCAAATATGTTTAACAAATTTATTTGTTTTGGGTATCGAACAACACTAACAGTAGATCAAATTATAGTATAGAGTCGAATGATAAGATTAAAAATGAATTGAAAAGGCTGTGTACAAAACAGTCGAGTAATAAATGCAAATACTATTCTAGCAATTTCCTGTGGGGCCTGGGCAGAGAAACAAACCGGGACCTTCAACAAAACAAAAGTGTGTTAACCACTCTGCTGCAATGCTAAACGATATTAATGCTGGGGGAAGACGTAATTTTCTCAATTCTATTGTATAATTAATCAATCTGTTATGATATTGCGTCTCATTAGATCAGCTGAAGGATTTTCACAACTCGAAGATCCGTTACTGTTACCAAAAGCCTCGACGCTGGGCAGTCCTTCATTAAAGCTAATGATCACATTGTGCTTCCAACCGTAGATTAACAAACCTTGGCGCGAAGCTTATATGACGCTATGGACAGAAGACCGTGCCACACAATTCATTGTCACTTCTTCCCTGAATACTTCCGTTAAGGTTCGTTCACTTTAATCTCGCTGCTTGAATGCAAGTCGCGTGAATGAATTCCAGTAGCACGGATTGAAGCTTATGTTCTCATTCAGACACGTTCACTTGACGTCAGAATAAAATAACAGAAGTAATGCTCGTGTTCGTGTGGCTGTTGCGTTCCTATTCGCAGAAATATCAACTTTATTGGAGAAAGAAGAAAAATATCTGTTTCCGGAAGTTTGGTACGTCTATGTGATATGCCTACACATACGAGGGAGTCAGCCTCAGAATACAGAGAAGAGCGTAACAATCACCTGAGGCCGTCAAACCACATTAGTTTTGGATTGTACAAATGACCGCTCTTGTTCGACTTTATAATATTGTTCACTTCCTGGCTGAACGATGTTTTCATCGTCTTAATTTTCCTTCCAACACAATCGGCAGTCACCTCTTCAGTGTCGATATCCACAAGTAACGTTTTCATTCCATCGTATTTCTGCTGCGATAGTGTACTTATCGATTACAATGTACTTATCGATTACAATGTTCTTATCGATTACAATGTTCTCTTACATTTTGTGCGTTTCGTACACTTTAAAAATGTGCAAACAAAATTACAGCTCTACTTATCACTCATTTTGTAAACGTTTACGATAATAAATTTTGTTAACAAAACAAATTACAGCAATAATACCTCAATAATACCAGCAGAAAAAAAAACTGCTGTCACGAGTATCAGTAAGTAAACAGGACAGTCAAGTAATAGTTCACACTTTTCAAGTCCAAATCAAGTACAAATTTTAAGCGGTTTATACTCAAAATTTGAAATAGCCCTGAAAATAACTTGAAACAGTTCACGTAAGTCCCATCAACTTTTAGTTTTAAAGAGCCTTGCGCTTAAGCAACTTCACTAATGTGAATGACACAATAACCGAGTGAGTCCGCGAAGGTCAAATGCTATTAAATAACAAGCTACTACTCACTTTCAATCAGTACACCCACACGCAAAGACTCGCTTCCTCCTGTCACCAAAAAACTTCCACTAATGGACGAACCCTCTGACCCTCAATCACCTCAGCACCATTGAAAGGCGTGGTCATTAAATGATTCATAATTACGTGATACGGCGACCCATCGCCAGAGCGCGCTGCTTGTACTGACTCACTGTGAGACAATGCGTAGACTACCAATCGCGTAGCACAAAGGAAGGGGGGGGGGGGGGGAGGTACAGTCTGGGGTTTTAATTCTAGGACTGTTTTGGAAAATCAAGTAACAAAGAGCACGTCCTTTTTTTTTTACTGACTTCTACAAAACACGCTTCGTTAAGGTCCCGGGTCCATTTCTCGAAACTCTTAACTGTGGCTTTCCTCAGTCCCTCCAAGTAAATGCTGGAACTCTGACTGTGGCTTTCTTCAGTCCCTTCACGTAAATGTTGGTACAGTGATGAGGACGGTTCAAAATATTTCCATTGGCTGCGAACCCATCACAAAAATTAAACCGTACACGGATGGTAAAGTACAATGGCAACTGAACAAGACAATTTCGGATGAAATTTTAACTGCAGTAGTGCTAGTCGTTTCATAATTTGACGTAAGGTTCTGACATGACTTGAGCATTACAACACAGAAGAAATTACGAAACGTACTTAGCGAAACAATTAGGGGGTATTCACCTTTCTGAAAGGCGACAAAACTGTCTGGGAGGGCTTCCTATCAAATTGAATATATTTTAATTTCCTGGTACTTACGACATGCCTTTACAAGATAGTTCACAACTTTCACGCTACGATGCACGATTGTCGCTTCAACACCGACATCTATCGAGCGACTACAGAAACATCATGAACGAATAACCGCAAGGTAAACTTATAGCATACAAAGGAAAGCGTAGCTGGAACATTCCATGAAAACTACTTCTCGTAGAGTTTATTAAGCCTTCTCTACGACGCTGGAATTTCATCAATGTTTTCCTCGTTTGTATGAACAACGTCTGCTGTTCCTTCCGAGTTTCAATTATTTCCCAGAGATTGTTTATACAAGAGTTGCACTTGTAAGGACCCGTACCGATGCCGAAAACACTGGGCGTAAAAGCAATTATGTGCTGACGTTGACCTCAGCGCAATTAAGGAACTCACTCAACCCTGAAATAATTATCCCCGACTAGAGACGTCAAGATGCGCCGGTGAAATCGAAACTAACAGCGTAGAGACTGTGACAAAGAGGACTACTCACCCTTAACGGTTGGATGTTAATGAGAAAGGCAAAAGAAGAAGACTGCGTAGGTAAGAATGCAAATGAACTTCCCAGAACATCTTAAACAAGTATTATTGGTTGTTTCAGAGCAAGAAAACTTGATGCAACAGTAGTAGGCGGTCTAGGTTTCTTCGCGGCAAATTTAAATTTGTTCTGGACACAAAAAAGCGACAGAATATTCAAATTAAACAAAAGAAAAATACCGTACCGAAAAATAAATTAACACAGACTACACTGTAAAAATGAACGGCCCGGTCCCCTCACAAAGCAGACCCGGGTTCGCTCCCGGGTCAGACCATGTGGGATTTGGGGCAGGTTTTCCCTGTCAATATCAATCCACCATTTAACTTTAAAACAAAGCTTCAGATATAGCCTATCTATTCTACTTTACAATATTTTATTTGAGAATCCAGTGGTATTCACCAAAGCCATTGACGAGAGGTAGGCAACATGACAGCTGCCTAGGACACGGCGACGCAGCGTCTAAGAAAAATATCGTTTTACAGCAGTAAATTCCCCAGTCTATGAAATATAATTATGTGATACATCAAAACACAGGTAAAATTTCTTGTAGAAGAGACGGTCAATAATACACTTCACTGTACTCTCCACAACAGGACGTTAAAATTTAATAAACCACCAAAGACTTTTTGAAACGTCAGTAGGTGAAACAGCTATTAACTGCCATTCAATTGTTTCGCGGAGCAACAATTCAAGAGGGCCCACGCACAAGTATCCCCTACCCTAAGCCCTAAATAAATTCATAGTACAAGATCACGCTTCAAAAGTTCACAGTCATTAAGCTCACAGACTAACTCTCCTGTTGTTAAAGTTACGTCGATCTCTGCCTTCAGAGCCTATTCTGAGTCAATTGAATCCACTTCCCAACGGCCGACTTTATTTCCCTTCTCGTCTACGCCTTGGTGTGACACAGGTTCTGACCATCTCATTCTTCATAATTCAATAAAAAGAGAATAAATTACTGGCTCACCAAGTATTCGATCCATTTCCCTTTGTTTTAACTACCAAATCATACGTCACGATGCAAATATTAGCATTCGTACCTAATGTTCGGAAAGCCTTTGATCGAACTCGGCAGAAAGACTACTAACTTCCTAGCAGTAAATTCGGAGATAGTACTTTCAAATAGATCAGAATCGTTTTTCCATCCTATCCGGATCACCGCTCCTTTGCAGTTGCGAGCATCATTAAGTGAACGAATAAACAAACCACGAAGATGCCCGAAAACGTATAAAATACCTGAAGAAAACAGTAACACAAAGCAGAACGGAGATTAATTCGAAGGAGGAGAGAAGAAAGTTCCAGGGTACGTAAGCAGGTTGCCCGGACAGGTCACGAGCATTGGAAGCTGATGACACGCTGGGACGTAACGTCACGTTTGCTGGAGGCAACAGAACTGCCTTCAATCGGATTCCAATTCGGGCGATTTACGACCGTCTGCACGAAGAGCCTTGTGCTTAAATTACGGAATGGCAAGGCAACCGAGGAGTCGGGATTTCCTGTTTCGCGAAAACGGTATTTGAACATTCCTGACTCGGTAATGGACGGACCAAACAGGAAATCGCATTGGGAGATCGCCAAACGTCTCATTCTTTGTCTATTCGGTAATTTTACCACTCGTTCTCGACTGCTCGTGTTAAGTTCTTGAGTTTTATCCTTTTCAAGAAATAACTACGAAAACCTTTGTGTACAGACAAAACTGAAGTCACAAGGACTACAATGAAGTACTAACTTTCGATGTAGAGGAAGAATTAGTTGCCTCCCATTGGCCACCTGTGCCACGCAGCAGTCTTTTACCACAATTTATTCATTTTTACTTAAAACCCAAACCACCTTTTACCGAACTGAATGGACAGCTTGTACGTCATTAGTTCGATCCTCAGCCATGTGGTGGTGGTGGTGGTGGTGGTGGTGGTGGCAGCGTACTAATGGCCCAGTCAATATACACAACTTCTTCCCAATGAGTGCATTATCGGCAGTGTAATTACTACGCATAAGTTTTCAATCAATATATAATGGGGGTGTAGATAAGTCGGAACACGAGTACGCACTGAACAGTTTAACATTCCTTCATAAAACAATCCTTTCAGAAACCCTGAAGTTGGAAGAAACATGCAGCTTCTGAATCAAAACTACGTAAATCACAAAAACTATCTTTCAATTTAACACATTTCAGATTTGACGGATACCATCTGGTATCGCCAATTTTCTTTCCGGATACGAAGCATTAGAAGACATTTTCAGTTCTAATGGACGTTGCCTGCTAAAACCCTAACTGTCCACTAATGGTCTTTAGATTCTTTATTATATTTACGAATCTTATATCATTTCAGGCGTTCAGTTCATAGTAGTAATCTGTTTAATGGCGTTCCTAATGAAAATTACGTTCTAAGGACGTACAGGCAACTCTCGGTTTACGAACGTTCGATTTACGATTTCTTTAAGTCACCAATAGATAGAGTGCCTTATAAAACTAAATGCCAAACGTTTGGTGAACATGATTGTAAGATTTAAATAAATAAACTTTTAAAAATATATTTATTATATACATTATAATAAAACGTATTGTATAGACAATTCGATGTTTAGTACATGGTTTTAGTGCTTTAAAATGGCTGTTAACGTATACGATACGTGTCGTAAAAGCTCAGGAATGCAAGATACAAATAACGAACAACATCTTTGAACGGGAACTCGTTCGTAAACCGAGATTTGCCTGTATCAGTGGAACCGTAAAAAACAATCGCGCAATTTAACGAAAAATCGGCATTACCAAACATCCCTTCTTGAAAGAAGCAACCAGTATTCAATCCACTAATAACAAATCACTGTCCGTAACACTGCGTGGATTTAGACTTACCGAGAAATGTCTTCTTCACTGACAGCTCGCGGTGTCGAGGCCTGCAGAGCCATAGACGCATTCAGCGAGTCTGAATACGGCACTGGTGTTGCCAACGGGGCTGAAAAGCAGTTAAAGCAACTGTAAAACGTTACGCGACCAGCGCTGTTTTATCCACTATATCAACCTTGCCCACATAGCTTAAAATTTAGCCATTTTCTGCGCCTAATGCAGTAAAATGGAATGATTTTAATGAAATTTAAAAGAACTGGTATACTTGTATTACGATACAGTGGCCTTATAAGACGTGGTGGTTAAAGTGTCACAATTCAAGTTTAAAATTCAATCAATATCAAAATGACAATCACAAGCTGATGACTCAACAGCGACAAATGATTTTTCTTCTGGGTGAAGTGTTCTCAGTTATGTCTGGGACAGGGAGGCTTAGGATAACGATGAACGTACCTCAAGATGTTACTACTCAAAACCAATGTGTGCAATTCTAAAAAAATCTTAACTTATGTATCGTAATTTAAACACTGTTTACGACGATTGCAATAGAGACAAAACACATCAACAGGTGGCTCACATATGTCAAGACTAGTAACAGAATGTTTATATAATTCGCTACTAATTAAGGTGAATGAATGAAGAATTAACTTACGAGGCGGCGGCGGTGTACTCGAGACATCTGGCGGAGGTGGCATGTAAGCTGTTTCAGGTTTTGCCACAAGCAGCACAACTCGCTCTTGCGTGGCCTTCAGCGTCGCTACTGCTTCCTCGTGTGTGACATTTTCTAAGTTCTTTTCTCCGACCTGCAAAGCAAACAGCCTAATATTCAAGTATATTCTTCGTAACTTCCACAAGTTCAAGGGAAAAGTTTTATTGTTTAGTCAAAAGTGTTGCGTAACAACGGAGGAAAGGCGTTTTCAAATTTGAGTTGTCTTCAAAATAATCCTTTGTCATTTGAAAACCCTAATTGATATAGATGTTCATTTACGTTGACACTGCGCTCGTCAATAACAATTCTGACAACCATAATCAAGATGATACGAGAGACTGTTTACATTCAAAAGTGTTTTAACACTTAACCTCTTTCACAACAAAACTTTAAAAAAAACATCACGGCACTTCCCTCTAGGGGAGCTAAAGGTTGCTAAAATATGCCTATAAGCTTTTACCTGTCCATCTGTCCTAATATAACTCGAGAAGAGCTGAACGGACTTTAATTAAATTTCATTCGCAAGCATCAAAATTCTTTCTGACGAACGCGTCAGAACTGTTATGGTACACGTACATTTCCTAACTTGTTCATGAATCCACAAGTCTTGGGAGGGGAGGGGTAGCTGATCAAGGCGCTGGTTGCTATGAGACACCTACTTCATCACGAGACGTGGTGCTCTGACTATCCGTTTCAGCTTCAGGAACTATATCGCCATGTGTTATTACGCCATAACTCACAGCGAACTCCATAACTGCTTCTGCGGATTGAGACGCAATTTTCATTTTGGCTTACGCGCCCTTAACACTGCCGATGATTGTGTTCTTCAATTCTGTCTACGAACCGACAAATCTGAATGACTTTGAAATTGTTTCTTGAGCGACTTTCTGCTTTTCTATTATTATTTTTTTTTTCATTTTCTGATGAATGCTTTAATATCTCCCTTCCATTTTAAAGTAGCAAGACACTCCACTCATTCGACGAAAATCATCACAGAAGAGTTCTGTCTTCTGGGTTAAAAACGTGTAGTCTGGTAGAAGTTTACCGACGTTTCAGAGGTCTTTGCTGTCTCTATCATCAGGGTGATGACACGGCACAACAACCCAGAAGACAGCCATCTTCAAACTCACTGCCGTGAAAACCTCAAATACTACAAAAGGAATTTTGATATTCCAACTTTCGACACGAGAAAGATACACACAAGGCTACAGCCCATTTTCTCAGTTCTGTTTCTTTCTAATTTTCTTTGTACTTTGCAACGGTAGGCTAAATTTTGCATAAATGCTTGCATTAAAGTTCGCAATGAATTCTCGCACACCATTATGATTGAACAAATGGTAAAAAAAGAAGACAAGAGATAAAACCTCGGTGAAAAGGAAAGATCACGACAGAAGAATAAATTGGGCTGTAAGATTGTTGGGGTGGGGGGGGGGGGGAAAACAAGTTAACGCAAGTGTAATCCCAATTCCCAGCGCCGTCTGCTATTTGATCCCCCTATCTGTGAGAGAGAGCGCATGTAATCTGCCTACTACACTGATGTTACTTAAATTTCAAACGAACTGAAATATGCTGCTAAACCTCTCCCTTCCGTTCTCTTGGAAACTAAAACCGTGCGTCCTAAATCCAGTCATTTCTTCGTTTCCCTACCCCCCACTCGCAAACTTTGACGCCAGGCAAGCCAACGGAACGTGTGAAAAGAAAGATGGAAACGGAAGGCCGATATCTTGCAAGCCGGAGATGAGCTTATCACTAGGTGACATTCCAACAACGTCAAATTTGGACTGAAACTACCGAAAGGTTCGCACAGCGGCCACGTTTCACCAAGGTAGCCGGTTGAAATTCCGTTCGAGAACGGATTATCGTGGCACAGGCCTTTCTGGATTTCCCAAACGAGACAGACACGACCGATTCCTATAGATTCAACAGTCTTCTCGTATTTCATTCGTGAATACAGAATTTCTAAGGAACTTTACAGCTTCGTAAAATAACCCAATAAACTAACGACACTTGAATTTCCTCAACGCCAAATTCAATTCATATTCTGTTTTATAATTCAACAGCTACCTCAATTCTATTCCTCCATTTCGCTTTTAATCGATCTGTACTTTACTCAAAGACACTAGAAAAACAAGTGACATTACGCAACGCTGAATTTAGCGAAAGAATGATCTTACGCAGTTAACTAAAACGGCCGGGCTGGAAGCTGTCATGGTCTACTTCAATGGAGCGACCAGCATTCACGTGGAGTAATGGAATTACGAAATCCTCCTCAGTAGAGACAACAGAAGAGTTGACGCACCTCCTGAATACAATTCGGACGTTTTGCTGCAGTACCAATATTTTGGGGCTAACAAAAATTATCTTTGGTGGTTATATTTTCAGAATAAATGTAATACTGTATACTCAGAAGACTGATGGTAAGTAAGGAAGGGTGCCATTTCTCATGCTGTGAAAATTATTACAAAAACCAGGTAGCGTTTGATATCCTAGCACTAAAACAGTATGCTACTGTAGTGGGTATTTAAGGTGCATTCCAAAACAGCTCGGTTTACAAGTTGATATGTACGGTGACTGTAGATGTACAGTGAACACCGAATTAATTCCAAATAGGAGTCTGTCAATTTGTTCTACACGTAATCTGAAACTGAGATTTATTTCGCTTTGTGTAAAAGTAATGTGCGTGTTCGTTACACGTTTACCTACCAAACAACTTCACAATTAATATCAGTTAAATACGAATTTAGATAAAAAAGCAGGTGTGCACTAAAAGAAATGTACTATATATATGCACCATCGTATTCAGTTCATCTGGAACCATCCTGTTTCTTTTATACCAACATTAATTGCAGTGAAACTATATAGTAATCCAAGGCATTCACATGTGCGAGCTTATATGAAGTCCTTTATAGGGACCAAAGTCTATATAAGCATCCTGTGTCTCTGTGATGTATCTCGCCGGGATCCAGGGTTTTCTTTGTTATATTGTGGTCTTAGCTACAGAGAAGTTTGAGGTTTTACTGGTATCAGTATACTGGCTCACGTCTAAAATTATGCAGAACCCAACCCACTTACAGCACAGCATAGCAACATTATAAACATGTTCCAAGGCCTGGCGTATCTTGTACAAAGTTCTCATAACCATCTTCTCATGTTCCCAGTTACTATTTATTATTCTAACTGCATCATCCTCCAATGCTGTACCACAATACTGACAAGCACATTACATAAAAACCATGCTCTGCAGTTCAGGAACTAATTAATTTTATTACGCATTTATACTGCATATAACTGGCCTTGCGATGTTTGGCGTATAAGTTCTCGATGTCTCAGCTACTCTATTGTTCTAGTCCACCCTTCTCTTTTCTATTTTATTCCCAGCTTTTTATCATTCTATGAACCCCTTACTTACGAAAATGCAGAAAATGTAAACAGCCATCTCAAGCGACATTTATCTGACAATATCTCTTTGCCGACAATATGATCTCACTCTTGTCAACGAAAGTTAAATCTTCAGACGATGTTTCAGAGACGGACAATTTTCATTTTGAAATTAAATAAACCTTGTGTAACTAAATCTTACTTATGCAGTCGGAACAGTGCCCATACAGCGAGTGAGAAAGACACAAACAAAATAATATCATCAAACAAACAAAAGCAGACAATTACAGGACCAACAGACAGGTGACACTAATATCTGAAAAGTCTCCGACTTCACGTCAATTACAATAGAAAGCAAAAGAAAAAATCTGTCAGTAGCAGAATTATTAAAAAAATGTCATCCACGGAGACAACGTGGAATGTGTACAACAGGCGCATTTCTCGGCTGGTGCCATCAAGTAGCTCCTTACAGACGCCATTAATCCGACGAAGTCTATTTATTTATGCATTACTCAGTAATGTGTCAAATACTTTTTATTAACTGCCATGAAATTAAATTAAAAATACTAAATTTGTAATCTAAAGGTCACCAAACATCACGGCCGATCGGTTCACACTACTGATTCGAATTACGGATGTTCCGGGTTCAAGTCTCGTTCCCTGCAGGCAAATTGCCTGGGCAGTAAGTTAAATTTGGCCACGAGCACTTCCTTCCACGTTTTCCAATTCATTAATTATGTTGTTATTCGACGTTATGCAGTCTGAGTCGAAAGCAATGTGAAAAAATTACAAATAACATATACTGGGTGTCCCAAAAAGATGTATACACAATGGTAACGTGTGTAATGGTTGTGTTTATACATCTTTTTGGGGCACTCTGCGTATATATTTAGTCATACTACACCACACAATGGCCTGCTTTCAGAACCGGTCGTAAGTGTTGCACAGATATTAGTGCAGTGAGTTCAAGGTAGCATAAAGAATGTGGCTACAATTACGAGGTAACTAACAAAGACTTGCAAACAACCACTTCGACGCCATCAAACACCCAATCTGTCCAACAATGCACAAAAGACGGAGGATGAACCTTAAAAGTTTATGGGAATGAAGTTTTTTGTGTTGGGCAGTAACACAATTTATTGTACCACTCTTTCAATCAAGCGTGACGGACATTGGCTATTATATTCGGAGTAGACAGATACCAGTCATTTGTAAATCACTACAGCTGTAAATCCAGATGGATTATACAAAGCACCGTGCTCCTTCATTGTCCAATCATGATGCATTTCACCTGTCACTCACCGTCTATTACCATATCCTTCTAATATCGTCCGTGCCCCCCGCCCCCCAAACACAAAGACATTCTACCTGAAGACGAGAACTGCAACGATGCGGGAAATTCCTGAAAACCGAAGTGATACATTAAACTCTACCAGAGAAAACCTTTCTCTCACTCACCGGCGTGTTGCGGACTGCGACCAGCTTGTCTCCGACCTGGAGACGGCCGTCGATCTGCGCCGCGCCGCCATCCATGATCTTCGTCACATAGATGCCATTGTCACCCGGGATATGCTGGTTGCCTATTCCACCAGCAATGCTGAACCCAAGGCCCTTCGTGCCTTTCAGCAGCTCAATCTCAAGCAAGCGCATGTTCCCAGGAGTGCGGCGTCTTCGGACGTACTGCAGCAGAATTCGTTTGTTAATTCCACATAACACGTTCCTGTTCATGCAATCACTTCAAATGACGCATGGAAAGCGAACAATTTAAATTTCATAAACAGAAAACAGTGTGAAACATGGTTAAATTAACTGTAGCGACAATGAAACATAACCTGCAATGCTATTTGTGTCGAAATAACTCAATCCGTGCATTTTAAAGCGCAGTGCGTGGCAGATTGAGTTTTCTGTTGGCACAGTTTAAGAGGACTTGCTACTAAAGTACGCATAATTTAAATTGCGACCTTACACATGACGCATATCCGCCCCTGCATCAATCACATCGACACTTAGCAGTGTGATTGACTGGGGTTATGGACTGCATTTAGCAGGATTCACACCTAAGCAACTACCAACAGGTAACAATCGATAGCTGACACGCGATATACGAGCTGCACATTCGTGCACGAAATGAATGCTTCCTTGTACAACTTGAGCTTTCCAATGTTTGGGGGGAACTTTAAGCACCATCTACCGCGTGTCGCCTTCTGCTAGTTGTATTGGTGTGAATCCTACCACGAAGTTTTACTTGACTTTGGACTCACGTAGATGTTTAGGTATCACGTCTGTTACATACCGTAGTTACCATAATCTTGCGTAATGTCAAGATTACACTACACCATGACCTACAAGGCCACAATATTACATGTTCACAGTCGTCACACACAACTCACATCATTTCCACTGCTTGATACCTCTGCAGACTGCGTGTAAGAATGTCCCGTATTTCGAAACGAAGAAAAAACTGGTAATCCCATTCTGGAAAAGTTGTTTCTACCAGAGACATGCTTAACATTTTTAGACTATGCTGCAGATAATGACTGTTAAGTTAATGAAATGCAAGAAGTCATAAACTTGTAGTGTATGACTGAAGTTACAATTTCAAATATAAAAACATTAATGTGGACACTCCATACACACAGACTTAAACAGGTGCAACTCTGTAAACCTCCGATCGCTTCAGGGATACATGCAGTTTACGAAAGAGTATTTATTCTGCTTTTAAACAGTAGGCCCACGTGAACGCAAAGTGTGGCGTTCATGAGAGGAGAAACAATACAACAAAATTAATAAATCAGGGGTGATGACAGTTGTTTTACTTCGAGTTTTGTTCTGTCGCGATGTTCCTAGCAGCTTGACCTTGCGACCGCACGTATCGTCGTCTGACACTACATTTTTCGCTCCTGCTGAGGCTTGCTACGTTATTTTTCCGAGGTAAGGCATAAACAAATTTCCAACATTCCCACACGTTTAACTTGGAATAATACTCACCAGTCTGACTTCATTGCCGGCCCTCTTCAGCGCATCGACTGCAGCAGCGTGTGGGACTTCCACCAAGGTCACATCATTGACCTGCAAAATGGTGTCATTAACGCGAAGCCTTCCGTCAGCCGCCGCCGCACCGCCTGGGATTAGCTTTGTGATAAAGATGGCCGTATCATCGCCGATGTGCGGATTGTCTGTGCCGCCGGCGATACTGAACCCCAGCCCTGCACCGCCTCTTTCCAGAACAATCTCCTCGTACTCCCACTCAGCATCGCCGTTCATCTGCGGCAAACAATGTTAAGGTGGGTTGTTCGTCTCTCAGAGCACGAAGAACATTGGGACCTAGGATGAAAAAGTAAAAACTACACCGGCACTAAAGAACCAGGCCAAGAATTTGTTAAAGAGACACGGTGGTTAACCTGACACATTATAAATCTAGGCTAGTTTACCAACGGGGAGAAAATCGCGGTCCTCATTGGGCAGACAATGGAGAAGTTTTGGCCATGGCGGAGAATAGAAAAATCGCTGTTAGGTTAGGTTACGTCAGGCTAGGCTAGGTTGGGTTAGGTTAGGTTAGGTTACATTGGGTTGGGTTACGTTAGGTTACAACACCTAACAATACGGGCGATGATGACGTAGGCTGCAAGGACCTCTAAAACCTTGTTAAACATCTACTAGACTACATGACACTGCAACCGCTAGAACCTCAAATCTCACCTGAATTTCAAATTTTAACTGCATTTAATTCATGAAAAACCGAGAATGGGAAGATGACGGGCACAGTATTTATTAAACTCATCTCAGGAAGGTGCCAACTTCATATGAGGCTAATACGTCATATTAGGCGCATATAAAATACTGTATTGGTACATGAACGTATTCCCAGTACAAATACCGTTATTAAGCCTCCATAATCCAAGTGTAGGACTACATACTTTTGTAAAAATCATATTGAAAGCAGAAAAAAACATTTCATTTTCTCCTCCCCTTTACACGTTTCGTACCTTTATCT
>NW_019059889.1:61413-72136 GCF_000696155.1 Zootermopsis nevadensis
CCCCGAGGCGTGTAGTGCTCCAAGAGTACGCCTCATTCGTCCCAAAAGAGAGTCAGCATAATCTTCCCTGCAGATGGCTGCGTCCGGAACTTCTTGTGTTTTGGTGATGAGGAATGACGCCATTCCTTGCTCGTTCTCTTTGTTTCCGGTTGGTGGTAGTGCACCCAAGTTTCATCGCCAGTAACTATTCTTGAGAGGAAGCCATCACCTTCTGATTCAAGGCGCCGCAGAAGTTCTTCACAGGCGTCAACACGTCGTTGGTTCAATTCTGGAGTAAGCTGCCGTGGCAGACACCTTGCAGACACTTTGTGAAACTGGAGCACATCATGAATGACATGGTGTGCTGATCCGTGACTCATGTCAAGAGTTTCGGCTATTTCATCCACCGACACTCGGCGATTCTCCATCACTAGGGCTTCAACTGCTGCAATAGACTCAGGGGTCACAACTCTGTGCGCCTGACCCGGGCGAGGAGCGTCTGCCACAGACGTCACACCATTTCTGAATTTCCTACTCCACTCGTACACTTGCTGCTGTGACAAGCATGCATCACCATACTGAACCTTCATCCGTCGATGAACTTCAATCGGTTTCACACCTTCACTGATCAAAAAACGAATTACAGAACGTTGTTCTTCTTTCGTGCATGTAACTAGTGGAGCAGCCATCTTCAAACTGGCACTGTGATGGCGATCTGTCTGCATTATACTGCCACCTATAGGATACTCTTTATAGCACTGGTAACATGTCTGCCAACTTATAGGACAATGGGGCGATATTTCGAATTTTTATCTCAGTTTTACGGTTTTCATTTGACTCACCCTCGTATATATGCATGCAAGAGTTTGCCTCAACAACCAATAACGTTTCATTCTGCGTTTGTGGGTTTCGTAGGATTATCACTGAACACAGCGAATATTTCCCTAAACATCATTGACCAGCTGATTTTTTAACGGTAAATGTTGTGTTTTCTTCGAGGTAAGGCCTAAATTCTTTAATATTATTTAGTCGTATGTCGGCATCAAAGGGTTATGCAAGAAAGTGGAGTACTTACATGTTTGTTATCTCCTGACAGGAGTGGCGTGTGCGCCTGAAACAAACAGAACATGTCATTAGCTACTGTACAGAAACGTCGGAAGAATGACAATGTCCTGGAATTATATTGTAATGCTCAAACACTGATAATGACTTCTCAACATTGGGCGAAATAATTTGGTGTAATAATGAACTAAAACTATTCATCACTGTAAATGCACATATTTAAACGGAATTGATAAAATACAACGTTTTTTCAGCTGCCCAACGCATCGGCCGCTCTGACAAAACTATGCGACGGCAAATCACTACTTCCGGTACAAGATTATAAAGTTTTATGGACGGTGGATTTTCATTAATTTTCCCATTCAAATCACATAATGACCCCGTAACTGGTTCGAAATACAGAGATGGAGGTGTTAATGCTCCAGTCAATGGTGCGAAAACTTCCATGATAGTGATTCAAATGTAATTAGGCTGCATTTTAATGCGATGCTCTGTTATTGGACCGTTGGTGATGCCAAACAAAGCATTGATAAATAATTCCTGAGCGACCGGCGTCCATGACAACCGAAGAGATCAATTCTAGGGACACCGAAAACCAGTGGATGTATGTTAGCGGTATTTGCATAACACTGTCAAGAGCCAGCCAGCCAATCAGTAGTCTTAAAGACTGTAAAATGTAAAACAAAATTTCAGTTTAAGTTGTTTCTATGAGCACGTGAAGGACAGTATGTGTCCCACGTTCAACAACTAACTATCTAGATGGCTTACCGAATCCGAAGGTTCATCACCGAATTAACCAAAGCCCTCCATCGGACCCTGTCCTGGGTCAACAAAATCCAGTTTCCTTCAACTCCTATCCCCCATAGATCCCGCCTGACATTATCCTCCCATCTACGTCTAGGTCTCCCCAGCGGTCTCTTCCCCCCAGGCTTCCCAACCAATACCCGGCGCACACCTCTCGTCCCATCCATGCGCGCTACATGTCCCGCCCATCTCATTCTTCTCGACTTAATCACCCTGACAATACTGGGGAAGGAGTACAGATTTACCCTGTCAAAATCGCGAAGGAAAAAAATTAGTAATAAGAAAGATTAACGCAGACAGCTAAGTCGTATCACAAGTGTAATCATGAAAATGTGTTATGCCTAGACCTAAAAGTTATGGGATATACCAGTACTGGAACAGACATACGGAAGGACGGACACAACACACTTGACAATGTACAAATAAAAAGGATCAGACAACTCAGCCAAAGAACAACATAAGGATAATCGAATGATTATGGTTTCCACCTCCAGTACGAACTCGGTGAATTTATGTTCCGAGATATTCCTGAAGAAAGCGTCAGGCATTTCACTGCAACAGTGACGTGTCTGACAAAAGAAAATGAGTCACTAACTTTTCCTGCAAACACGTGCATTAGCTTTTAAATCATACTACAGCGTGTTGACGACATAACTGCATGACTCACCCATCACCAACTGGTACAAGGTTTTCCTTACACGACACAAGCAAAGAATAAAATCAACTCTCCTATGATATAATTCAACACTGAACTTCAGAAGCGCAATTCGTCCTTTCATACACTGGTAGGGCCCCCTTGAAGGGATATCGGTCCACCGCCAGGGCCTCTACTTACGCGGAACGACGCAACACAGGTTTTAAACCAAAGCCATACATCCATGTTCTAGGCGGAATTTGAACCGGGGTAGAGTCCTAGCGAATATCGCGTGTACCTCCGAAAGAATTCACAGCAAAGCAACCAACACGTAGTACATGATAAGCAATAGATTTTGTTATAGGAACAACATGCATTTCATTGTTAACACTTCACACCTGAATGGCAGTGATATCGCTTTTCAAATCATCCCGCGATGACACATGATAGACGTTAAAAGCAATATTTTTATTGTGACGCTGTGATCCATATCGCTTATCGCTAAATATGTGTGTTACGTAGCAGGGTTTGTTTGTACTGGCTTACTGCCGTTGTGAATCATCATGTGAACAGTGCACCATAGCAAAACAATGAAATACGTTTGTGCAAATTATACAGAGTCTCTGTGGCTTTTCAGGTCTTCATTACCCAGAACGGGATGTTTCTGAAAAAGCTTGGAACACGGTTGCCCACTTCAACCACAGACTTTTTCACAAACAACTTATTTGACTTCCTACGTGTGACAACACAGCATAATCACAGCAAAACAACCCCATCACTCATCGCTTGTTCCTTGATGCTAGTTAAAACTCCGAGGGCGATGTGACCCATCTTTAAATAAGGCGACACGAAGTTCTAACGGCGACGACTATGTTGATGGCTACCTTCTGGGATGTTGAGTCGTAGTCAGGTAGATACTGACAGAAGTATCAGAGGAACTTGCCCGTATCATCAGGGCGCCCGGAAAAGGTGGAGTAGATACAGGAATAGGTTGGACACGTTCTTGCCCAACTTACTCCCCTCGACAACACGGTGCAGCTCAGCATATGGCAACGATATTTATCTTTAAATGATATGCTATGACTTCATCGAATTCTTCTCATTCTCGAATCTGTCGTTGAAATAATCTATTTGAAGACATAAAATTACAAGATAAGATCTAAGTAACTACACAGAAAAGTCAGTCCTCTTTGAGAAGCCCATATTCGCTCGCATAAAAATTACCTGCATTTTCTCAAGCCTGAAAGTTCGTTAACGCCACTGGGCCCTACACTGAATCCACTCTGCGTTCTCATATCAAGACCCTTATTAATACTATTTTCCCCATTTACCCCCTATTTATACAAAATATAATTTCCCTTCACCTTTTCCGACTGAAATTTTGAGTACGCAACGCTTCAATGTTTCCTGACTCGCCCAATCCTCGTTTATTTGAACGTCTGGTCAAATATACAAATATACAGCATGGCCATTATTGAAGCATAAGGGTAATTAATCGCAGAATAAATTAATGAAACAAAAATTTTGAAGATGAAGGGAAAAAACGTACAATCGCGTCACTGTGAAAAGGTACACCGTTCCATTGTTCAAGACGTGACATGCAACGAAAATATATTAAAATTATTGTCCTGTTAATAAATGAAGTTTAATAATATCAGCAACGTCTTGAAAACAAAACTGCTTTGAATGCTACAAAGAACGACTTTAGAACAGACTGAGTTGAGTGCAGAAAAATAACTATTATCCGTTTTCTAGTGGATGCCAGCTGTACTCTTAAAGTTAAATAGAGTTCGCTGTCCATGACATTATTTATTTCTTCAGCGGTACTAGATATGAACAGTCAATGCGGTCCGCGTTAATGAAGAGGTTTCCGACCGCTGGCCTCGTCTATTTGCTGAAGAGTACAATTTACAAAGCTCCTCATTATGTAGTTAGTTACCTCCATTCCCTGTTACTACTTTCTCTCCAGCAAAATTTTCACACTGCGGTCTTCAGCCTAGCGAAGGCCCAAGCTGGGGTAAAGAGTTCGAACAATGCACATGACATACACGTTTGTCGATTCTACTGTGCTATGTTATGACGGCAGATATCTCGTGTTGGGTTGATCCCGAATTCACGAATGTCCCTCTTGTGAAAACTTTTTATCTCAGAATTCTGCGAGTAACACTTTATTATTCTTGCGTGGTCCATCTGAATCAGACGTCAGCATGGGACGAAATTTTAGAATTTCACCCACCCCGCCCCGGAAATCATTTAACCAGAGCCCGAATTTTATCTTCAAATATGTTATTTATATGACGTATGAGTGCAATAATTTGAACCAGGTCAGAAAAATGCACAGATCCGAACATTATGTGTGATACCAGGGCCCAGGAATGTGCAAATCTCTTATCTCCTATCTGGATACCAATGATAACTGTATACCTCTGAACGGAAGTGATGCATGAAACAGATTATCTTAAACTACTTAGCGAATCAAATAACAACTGTATGTACTTCATGCGGCTGATAAGTTGGCTGTAGAGTATCTACGTACATAGAACTGCAAGTCAGTAATGTGTTTTGGTACACTTCCAAATTGTATATCGTAGTTTGCTAATGTGAAAGTTAACGTTAAGCTATGCAAAATGATTTTATAACCAACACATTACAGTTTAAGTACGTAAAGTAAAACAAATTAATGCTTTTAAAAACGTTCGTTGACTAAATAATTGATCAGCAATTTCAATGTGAATAATCAATGAAACGCAGTGAAATCCCTCACCGAATAAATTTCATTTTAACATTAAATGCGTATTTAATTGTACAACTGTATATGTACAAAACTAAAACAAAAATAATTGAAGAAAATTACTGCAATTACGATAAAAACATCTGAAAATCAGCAGCGTAAGAGATTTTATCCAATTGTACATTGTTAGCGGGAGCGTATCCGTTACAATCCAGCAAGGTTTCTGGATGTAGTTAATTGGATAATGATTTTAAAGTTGGCCCAACCACACTAATCATTCCTGGCAACATAGCAAACAAATCAGAACTTACAATCCGGAACTCTGACTCAACCCAGGTTTTCTGTTGTGGAATTTCCTCCATATAGAACGTTAACCTATTTGTTTCATTAGGCGCTTTTATTACAGGCAAAAAATCGATGCCACAATTCAATTATCAGAATATCGTTTATGGAAAATGTGTTATAAAAGTCACAGTTTTGTTAGCATTACGTGAGAGACAAATGAAACCTACAAATTACATTCGGAAATAGGGAATGCAATGTAATAAGACCGGATACGTCCAGAAATTTAAAGCTATGTTTTAATTTTTCAAAATATGTCTGCACCTCGAACGAAAATATTAAATATAGCAGGTTAAAAGAATTGTGTTTTAATTTTTCAAAATATGTATGCACCTCGAACGAAGATATTAAATATAGCAGGTTAAAAGAATTAATTCACAAAAACAGATAATTACCTAAACCTATATAAACTAGTTAAGAAGAATCTAATTCCTGTATTTTCTGTAAAAGGTAATCTTATTGTAACTTCCGGTAACATTAACCATTTGATGTTTGCAATAGAGACGGGTTGTGCTTTCTCTCAGGTACGTGAACTTTTAAATATTATTTGGACGAGTTTCGGATTCAGTGGTGTAGCAGAAATCTTAATTAAATCGGTCACTTATCGTGGGCCTAACTCCACGCCAATTTAAATTTCACAGAATGAGAAGCCCTTCCACAAAACTACTCCACACATTTCTGCTGCACGAGTCATACCAGAATTAAGCAGCTTAAAAGGGGTTAGTTATAGGCCTATGTGTAGTTCTTCTTCTGAGGGTTTGCAGTTAAAAACTATAAAACACGGTCGGTGCATGATAACCAAAATCATATATACATTATTTCACATCAAGCTGAAAACTTTTTCGCCATATCGAACAGCCAGTCGGTGGCCGCAAGGGAAATTTATACATGAGATTTAGAAATTATAGCGGTTGGAGTACGTCCTAGCTCCTAGGTGGCAAGCAACCCAACACACATAAATGTTGAAATTGTAACCAGCACAGCAGGAGCGCCCGCACGCCCAAGCAATTTGCATAAGGCATGATTGAAACACGGCTAGAATTGAAAACGTACATATACGAAACTTAGACAGCATATAAAATAGCCTAAACGCGAAATATAGTACGTATACTGTATTTTAAACATCGTCAATCCATAAATTTATGACAGAAAAAAATTCTTCTTGTACAGGTACACACATTATTGGTTTGTCGATTCCTTTAAGATGCGTTATGGAACTCACATCAGGGTATGAATAAATATTTACGAAAAAGTAATATTCTCTAGACGATGTGAAATATTTTTCTACGATGAATATATTCAACCACACTCCCCCCCCCCCCCCCCCACACACACACGAACTACAAGTCCACACAGCATTACAAACCGAAAGACCAAAATAAACACGTTCACCGCCGTGAGAACCTCACATCTCAAACGTAACAAAGCGGTCACAGGAAATCGCGTGTCCAAAATAAACAGTCTAATGACGTCATTAGAAAGCCAGCAGTAACAAGCGTAATAAATCGCACCCATTTTTCTCCGTCTGAACACGTCTTCTGCTGTTACTGCTCCATTTCTTACTGGGAGTTCGATCTATATTTTACACTGTCACGAGAAAAGATTGTATCCTTCCTCCTAACTGGAAAGATTTAAATGCTGTGACAGCTCAACGTTGCAATGATGGCTCTATTTAATTCCACTCAGAGATGTGAGTGGACGTTGCTACGCCCCTCTGAGCTGAAAGTGGCAACCATTCTTAAAGTCTCCTGTATCAAATGAAGTTGTTGGATGACCTGGTGTTATCCCAAACGCGGTTGTCGGTTTCAAAGCGACAGTGGGTGTTTCATCAGCCATCTTTTTCTGATTAGCTACGTATACACGTTCCTATGCGACAAGTCATGCTTCGTGAGATTGCACAATTACGAAAACAACTATGGAAGTGTAGAGGCTACACGATTAATTAACGAATACACACTAACTTATGGTAACAAGCGCGCTGAAATACGTTCTTTCCTGGTGGCCAAGAAATAGGTCATTATTACAGACTAAATGGCGTCACAACACAGAATTTCAACACGGACGTCTTCAACACCATAATCAATTTAAATCGCATATGAAAATGTGTAGATTCGTAGGGTATAGTAGCTTATTAAAGAAAATGTAGTCGTCAATGACAAACAATTCGAGAAGCCAGAGAAAGAAAACAACGTATAATACAACAGACAAAAGATATACACTAGAAGTGGGACTGAATAAAATTGAAAAGGGTACTAAAGTTTTCAGCAGCAGAACTTGAAAAAAAAAACGCGTATTCACATCCTGTCTGTCAATGTCATACATTTTTGTACGTGCACGCTACATAACGTACGTCTGTCTGTCTGATGGACGGCCTTTGGTGAAACCGACGCCTGTCTGACTGTCGCATCTAGCAAATTCTGAAGCTTTTGACTTGTACGACTCTATTAATCTTTTCAATTTCGACAACTGACAAACGGGATCATTCGGTGTGGCTGGGGAACCAATACGAACATTTTTCAGATATGCCCTAAATAGCCTACCAAATTAAAATGCCTCTCTGTACTTCAAACTTCAGCGTATGTGACACAATGTAACTATAAAATGTTTAGAAGATTGCGTAACATCTGGTGTGTTCTTAAAGGGAATTGGAACATATCGGGGAAATTGTTTTTCTTCAAAATTTAGCTCGGTAACGGTTTTGACGATTACAGTAAAACACATCACACACTAAATCAATTCTTTTCCACATGCACAGAACAAAGTTTCGATATGTATTTGAGAGTTTATGTTTATACGGCGGTCAAAATGACGTACTTCTGGGATCTGACGCCGTATAGATTCGGTTGATACCAAGCTTTCGGAGAAACAGTGCATCCATATTCAGGATCATCCACTTAGTATGATTTAAACAACATTTTATGTTAGATATCATGACCATTAATTCACATGTAGACTACCTGTACCGTTAATCAACACCGCACTATACCCTATACTAGTGCTTCCCAAACCTGGGCAAATTACCCAAAAATGGGTAAAAGTGGTTTTTCTTTGTGACTTGACTGAAATCCCCGATAGTGTTAATGGTCTTGCAGAGCAAGCAGTCAGTGCAAAATGTTATTTGAAGAAAAAAAGGATCATTCGGAGTCCTTCCGATTAACAATTCACGATGAGTATCCTGTAGTAGCTGGGGAGGCCGTGATGCAATTATTGCTGTTTCCGAGCACCTACATGTGTGAAGTAGGATTTTCCACTCTTACCTTCATAAAGATTAAAAAACGAAACTTTGCGGAACCCCGAATAGGATGTGAGGTGCGCTATGTCTCCAGTTGCTTCCAATTTTGCGGAACTAGTATATATGATGTAGCAGTGGCATTATACTCATTAGCTGGGACCTGGGTGATGAAATATTCATGGTGAATAATTACCAAATTTTTTGTGGCTGCTAAAAATGTTTAGAGATGTTTACACATATTGTTTGCTTCCTATTTTTTACCGATCTCTCGTCACTTGTCATATATGTTTTCTGTGCAGTTAGTGTTTTATCTACACTGGGTAAAAGGGACTTTCTGATAAGCGGTTTTGGGTAATGAAGGAAAAAGTTTGGGAAGCAGTGCCCTATACGCTAGCGGCTATTGGTATTTGTCACCAATAAACACGACACTTTTCAGGCCAGCCATATTCATCGACCAATTCCCCTCTAACGTTAGAGCCTACAGATATCCTAGATCACATACATTAATTCTATTAAATTATAAAGCAATTACAGATGAGATAAAATCCTTTGTGTGAAACCATGACAGCGCTGTTCCGATACACAACACTACCTTTGTTAAAATACAAAGTACTATCACAACACACGTGAAATATGGAGCTACATGCAAAACCTATGAATTTATGAACTAACAAAAAACAAAACATTCAAACACGTGCCATTACATTACAAAGAGAAATGGTTCTATAATCAGTTAAATCGAAATCACATTTGTAAAGCCAATCTTCTCGATCATAATCACAACTGTGAATTTATGAAACACGAGCATGATTGGAATTATCAGACAGAATAAAAAAACAGATTAATATATAATGGGAGATTAGCAACTGTCAAGCATTTATACATTATAGATGATTCTGCAAAGTACGTGTTGAGAGAACAAGTTTTGACACGATAACAAAATTAAAAGTACCAACTCAGAGAAATAACAAACTTAAGAACATTGAAGGCCTATCAAGAGACCTGCATTTCTCTTTCGTCACATCCGGAAAAGACCCAACCAAGCCTAATACTTCGATAAAAGCAATGAAGAGATGGTAATAATAAAAAGTCGCAATTCCATGTACCTCAGAGGCTCTGATGAAACGAATATCAAAATACATAAGCTGTTTCCGCCTCTTTTATCACATCTGGCAAACCCTGCCTTCTTAAGTGTAACGCAGAGCCAATGTTTTCACACGTTTTAAGCCCCCCTGCTGATTAGATTTCGTATTTTTTCCGGCACGTATAACTGATAACACTATCTACGTATCACGTCAGGCCACTGCTAAAATTCACGCAAAAAATACTCGAGGAAGTGAATTTACATTAACTATAATACCGTGAAAAAGATCTGCAAACAATAGCAACGCACCGCAGTTAACCAGCGACGCATAAAAGCCGTAGATCCTTAAAATAATCTAAGCCCTTCCAGTTTCAATTCCGTTGGTGTTAGGCATATATTACAAGGGTCTGGGACCGCGGCCAGGCGGTATTAGTTGCAGGGGCGGAAGGGAAGAAGGGAGAATTCAATTACGCCAGAGATTATCCCCTGCCTAACAGACAGACTGCAGAGGAGCATCTCGATTGCACACACACTGCGCTGGACAAAACACGCGGCACTCCATTTGCATACTAAACCCCATCACATCCCTGTCCGTAGTTCAGTCTCTACAGCTCTACGCACATAATAAATGATGTTCTAAGATGGGATGCAAAGAACATCAATAAACGTAAAATATGAACGGCCTAAGGCTCTATCCGTCCTTGGAAATAAAATTCAAAATAAGACATAAAGCTATGAGACTTCCTAAGATTTGAGGTTTTCACAGCGGTGAGTATGAAGATTTCTGTCTTCTGGGTTGTTGCGCTGTGTAGTCTGGTCGATGTTTACCAACGTTTCAGAGGTCATACTGCCTCC
>NW_019059889.1:72246-84059 GCF_000696155.1 Zootermopsis nevadensis
CATGGACCTATCGTTGGATATCAACGTTTCGGAGAAACGTCCTGCCTCCATGTTCAGGGCTGAAGATGGAACACACACCCATCACCTTCAACCGTAAAGATAGAGGCAGTACGTTCTATTAAAACGTAGATATCAACCTATAAATCCGCGCTGCGTAACAACCTAGAAGACAAACATCGACAAAAGGTAAAGATATCCGCGTGTTTAATAAGTGCCATGCAATGTCAGGGTACGTGAGGGTAAATCTATAGACATTCTTTATCTCGGCGTTTGATTTTAATGAGAGCTCAGCTTTCTTCTGCGGTGGTATTTTGGTATTTATGTTCATGGAAAGGGCTCTCCGAAACTTGTGGAAACTAGGTTTGGCGAAGGAAAAAAGCAGCTGTGTTGCTGTCAGACTTCGATTCCCGTCCATCCAGTAACTTATCACTTGACTGAGCTGGTTTAAAAATAACCTCCCCACGAACACTGAAATCCTCTAGCACAATTTCCATATGATATCTACGAAGTTGTTTAAATACACATTAACCGTCACCAAATCTCATGCTTTAAAATTACAACAAAATCATACAAACTGCAACAGGAATCGCGGAGCCCACGCGAGCGAAGACAGCTCAGAACCCGCAGCGTAGTAAATATTGCAATTCAGCACTGCTGACTCAGAGCTGCGTGGTAAGGATGTGAAGACCTTCCGTGGTCTTAACGCGTGCAATTTGGGGACGGGAACTGTGGGTCCTAATTCTTCTTGATAGTTATCCTTTAAGATATATGAGTATCATCTTCGTTTGGAGGATGTATACCACTGACATGAAACACCAGTCTGGAGAAACGTAAACCACAGCTAAGTGTTTATACCGAATTCAACATTCAACAAAACATCGCGATACATGAATTCTCAACACTACCAGACAAGTTCCAATGCCTCAGCCCTCGTGTGGTTCTTCACGCACAATGACGAGCTTTGTGCATGCCGTTCTGCTATCAACTTCGTATAATCCATGAAGGTTATGCAAACATCTCTCCGAATTAATTCAGCTTTTAGATATGCTGGCGTTAGCTAATGTGTTTAACCTAAAACACAGCCTATTTTGCACAACGACCCAATGTTTCCAAACTGTTACTGAGCCGTGTTTGAAATTCGAGGACGTGTATTAGCGCCAGCGTAAATCGGGGAACATGCCGGCGGCAATTAGTAAGAGCCCGTGTTCCAGCCCAAAACACGAAGGCGCTAAATTTATTCCACATTCTGTAACCCTGTTATGAATTTTAATGCAAAGAGTGGCAAAGGAAGCATACCTTGCCCCCAATCAGAAGAATATGCCTACCGACCCCACGGGATGTTATACAGGCTACCGCCTGACCAAGAAGTGCAATTGGCAAAATACCATCTCTTTCCTGTCAAGTAAGTGTTTACTGAAGCTAAGACAGAGAGAGATAAAGATGTGTAACAAGGAAATTTCCATACCATTTAGTACTGACACTGCAGTTAACAAGTGGCCAGATAATGTAAACGACGCAGAAGGATTTGCGGGAAATAATCCGATTTCAAGGCAAGGTTAATATTCACACAATTCTAAATTACTGCAAGGGAGGGAGTAGAGAGGCATCATTCCTTGGTGGAAAGCCTACAAACACATAAAAGGTTGTGGGCAAATAAACTAAATACCCAGGGACTGTGAAGAAGCTATGGAAGAGATACAAAAATTTCAAGTACAAGAAAAATCAGGTTACATCAAAAACAGAATCCAACTGGACGACTACGAAAATGTCTTGTGTGCAGAACCTTCTTATTGGCGAGAGAAAATAAATACAAACATGCGCAAACATCTCAGTGCAGTTAAAAAGAATATTCGCTTTGGAAAAACAGTTTTACATTTAAACACATACGAAAATAAGACACCTGTTAATGAGTGTCATGATGCAGTTGTAGGTAGCAAAGTGTGCTTCAGGGCAAGGAGAAGCAATGACAATGACAAGAAACCACACGCATATACAGACGACACTTGGATTCACAGGAAACATGGCGAGGTTCCAAGCGTGTTATTCAGTCCTTGCTAAAGATCCATAGTTGTCAATTGAGGAACTCCGGATGTATGATTTTAAATTAAATTCCGAACATTGCCACCAGGGCATGAATAACATGGCCGATGAACATGAAGGCACACGACAAAACGGAAGATAAACAGAGTAACGCTACGAATGATAAAGTTAAGAATATTACGCTGTTTCCGAGTTTAAATTCGTTTTATTCCTTCTCGTACCGATGCAAACACTGACCAGCGCCCTTGGCCATATGGGATATTGTAAAATGTCATGGCACCATAGAATCAAATCTCCTTTCTCAGTTTTCAGAACCCGGTGAAATGCCTGATAGATGCATATATTTTTCTCCAGACGGCAGGAAATGTTGGTACAAATGGGCTGTCAACGTCAGTGAAATGTAAATAAAATTGTTACTGTGATTAATGAACACGTAGGCCTATAGGAAAACAGTAGCAAAGAACCACGAATTCTTAAATCAGTATAAGACGGGCATGAGTAGCCAGTTTCAAACCCCGACCCGTTTACTCCCAGAGGAAGAACTCCAGCATCCACCTGAGAGTAGACTCAGTGAGTCCTGGAGCAGATCTTGGCGCGGTGGCGGACGGACACATCGCTGTCTCTGCCGGAAATAAAACTCCGGTCATAAAGCCCGCGGATAGTCACTGTACTGACTAAGCTATCCTGGTGAAATCGGCGAAGTGTACGTCGAGAAAGTGTGCTCGCCATTTACAGAATTAAATGAATATACAGAAAACTGAAGACATGGCTGCAGTGCGTATTCTCCACATCACTGCGTATATCCTTCTACATGACTTCACCTTTATATTGCACAAGAAATGAAGCTAAGGCAGCTTTAAACCCCTCTTACAGACGATTTAATACGGAGCAAATATATATACGACACTTTTTTCGTTCCTCTAACACGGGTGAATGGAAATCGTGAGTGGGTTGTCACATTTCGTATCAACAGATAATAAATTTACGGGGGTGTCATGAGACTCCCTAAAACATATAGATCACAACCCTTTAAAACTTCCAAACAGTCGTGTTTACAATGATGAATAGCTGCAGGCACTCGCCGAGTCAAAAGATCAATACGAAAGTAAACAAGGAGAAAATAGTAACGTACAGAATGGACCCGATGAAGGGGCAACAAGAATGGATGCGAAATGACGATGGCTTGAAAGCATCATCGCACCGTCGCGGCGCCCCTGGGGACACTGTGCATCGATTGGATGGAGGGGCTGGGAACTGTCGTCTTTTATGGCACTGCGAGTGTTGAAACATTGCGGCCGCCCACTCATCCCCTTGAAAGGGCTTCGACATTCCCTTATTAATCATCGCAACATAGCTGCGTTGTGGTTCTCTCGCTAAGAAATAAAACGTACCGAATCACCTCAATTTAAGACCATGAAAATGTAACGTGAAATGCTTTATTACAACCAACAAAGACAATCCTAGAGCACGTTAAGATCTGAGGATGGGCTACACACTAAAAATAAAATTATTAACCTATATTCAAAACAGGTACGCTTACTGAGTGTGGAAGAAGAAACCTCCTTTACCGACAAATCAGAATCACATTGTCTCTCATAAAAATTACATATTTCAAATTTCAGTTTGAAACTTGCCACAGTTATGTAAACTAATTTCCATTTCCCTTTTATACTGATGGAGAAAGAATTTTGTAACCAGTGAGAAGGAAATAATATTGTATTTTGGCATTGAGTCTGACTATTCCACTTAAGTCACTGGAATTCACAGACCTAAAACACATCCTACTAACAAGCTTGTAACAACGCTATTACGTATTTGCAGTGAAATAAATTTGAATTGTAGTGAAACTAGACTTGTCTTACAAGCCATAAAGAATGATTGTAATTAATCTCGCTGAGCTTTAGGCATCCCAATACAAGCGGTATAAACCCGTCTCACTGAAAATCTGTTACTCCAGGCTTCTGTATTCAATCCATTTACACAAAGCTTCTTGTGTAATTTAACAACAAATGCCACTTTTGCTTAGTTTTTCGCTGATAATTCATTTTAAATACGCATAACCCAAATGATAAATTCTCCACTCCAGGTAGCCCATCACGACGTAATTTTTTTTACGTGATTATATCTTTTGGGACATTCACGTGCATTAAACATGTTTATTACGAATCTCGGTGCGCACGTACTTAAACAACATCGTCCTGGGTTACGAGTCGCGTCAGTTAGTTAAAAATCGACGTTTGGGGGACCAAGTCACATCTGTTACGATCAAATCCTGACGTTCTGTCACCCCCAGATCACACACGCTCTTGCAACATGTTTGGCATGGGGTAAGCCAAGGAAGGAGTGAGTATGTGACTTGAATATTGTTTGTACTTGTGGCAAGCCACGTTCAGAATCACCAGGCGTCGCACTGAAACACAATTTTCACACCTGTAAATGGCAATGGGTAAATGCATATCTTGACATGATAGACAAACTGTGAACGTTAAATAAGTCTGGCTCTTTATGCATTTCTGTATGTATTAAATGTAATTAAATAACACAGAAAGACCACGGTTCTTCGCAGATGTTTGCCAGGTCATTACAGATTAGAAGTGAAACATAAAATAATAAATGGGCAGAATGCAAACTTTCAACTATCCATTTAGTTATTCTTTTCTTAAAAAAATCAACTTGCATAGCTTAAAATGTAGTTTCTTACATAATCCGTGTCTGCATTCCAGAAGGAGAGCTGCCAAAAAGCTAAATGTTCAACAAAAAAGCTTTCCGAAAAAAAATTGAATCCCACGTGTGAAGGAAAATGCTATTCGGAAAAATAGCACGTCTAAGTTGTGTCTGGTGGGTCATTTTATGGAATCGCAGCTGCTGAAGGCCCTGCAGTTTCCCTCAGCTTTCCAGCTAAAAGCACAAAAAAAAAAGACTGAACTGAGGGTCAGGTTTGCAGACGAGCAAACTCACCACGCGCTCACAAGATTTAAACTCATGCCAAGAGTTGAATAATATATTTTCATATAGAGTTGGAACAGTTCCTCGTGATATCATGAAAGAAGAATAAGTCAGCAGCTTCTGCCACTGTGTTCGACTTTAAAAAACGACCGCCCATTTGTTTACCTTCGGGGAAACTGCAGGTCTGAATGAAGATCATTATTCTTCTTCTTCCAGCTACCCGACAAACAAAATGTGGCAACGAGGTGTCACTTTCATGAAAGGAGAATGGCAATATCTGCCCCCTTTAAAAATGCGAAGTACACAATAAACATGAAACACAATTCGGCCTGCACAATTCTCATAGCCGTCTAGAAGTACACCAACATTTTATAAAAAATATTTATTTATTTATTTATAGTTACACGAAAAACAATGCCAGTAACTCAGCGATGAGAGAATAATATTAAAATGGCTCTAAAGGAAACAGGATATAAGCATATGGACTGGATTTAAATGGCACAGGATATACAGAAACAACGGGCTCCTGTGAACACGGTAAACCTTCAGGTCCCATTAAGGCAGAGAATTTCTTCACCAGCTGGGCGACTGTAACTGAAGAAGGGCTCTGCTCCATAGAGTCAGGTGTACATGAAAAATGAGGTAGACATGTATAACGCATTTGGGAAGAACAAAATTAGAGACCCAGGCACAGATGTGAGTATTATAAAATTAAAATGGATCTTAAAGAATGGGATGGATTTATCTGACACAACAAAGGCCAACACCGGCTCCTGTGAACAGGCAACATTTTGCTAATATCCGTCAAACATTAATTCTTCCGTCACTGCTTCTGATCTCAACAGCCATCTCCCAACAAGCGACTTGTGCGCAGTTTTTTACACTAACAACCAAACCTTGCAGAGAATCTTGGCGTAGCCTATAATTTTCTGACTACAAGCCACTTCATTAAATCTCCAAAAATGAACTAAAACCGACTTTACTCCGGGATCAGCCAAATACCTGTTCAGACATGAAGTCCCTAACTTATAACTGAGCCAAGGTATCATTAGTCCCCGACCGCTATATACACTATACACGTGCTCCTTTATACAGAAATGGCATGGACCGCGCTAATCCTGCTGTATTGGAACGCCACGCGGTTCAAGAATGCGCAGAAACGAGACAGAACATTCCTGGATGCTAGACACGCAACTCGGAATCCGTGGACACAAAGTGTGCATTCTGGTACAACCTTGACGCCACGCCTGGCATTTTACAAATCACAAACTTTGGCGTGGCGTGGCCCGCTGGCACGTACACTGACAGACTGCAAGCACGAAGTGTCAAATTACCAAAAATGAACGTCCTTTACCCTACGACAGAAACGAGGCCTACACAGTGTGACAGCGTTCGTGCGTCGCTTGCTAATGTGACGCTCGGTCAATGCTATCATTTCAATGAACTTCAGAGTTAAGCCCTGTCAGAAAATATCACGCTGTAAACGTTAATGCCAATCCAATTCCCAACAGAACGTCCAATCATCTGTCCGCAACGTCCCAAATACGATCTAAGCTCATCAGGGCGATCGCCCTGATGAAGGAGGGAGTGTGACCTCTGAAACGTCGGTAAAATTCTACCATGTATGTTTTGAGATTTTCACAGCGGTGAGTACGAAAATTTCAGTCTTCAGGGTTGTTGCGCCGTGTAGTATGGTAGATGTTTACCAACGTTTCAGAGGTCATACTGCCTCCGTCATCAGATCGCCCTGATGACGGAGGCAGTGTGACCTCTGAAACGTTGGTTAACATCATTCACCGCCGTGAAAACCTCAAATCCTACAAGGTCTTATTGATCTTCAAATTGCAACCTCTTGCTTTTATTCAATCCCGTCCCCTGGATGAAACTCCAATTCAAACTACTCGGCTGTAGCTACAAATCTTTCGTCCGTCTCGCAGCACCAATGTCGATTTATTTTAGAATATGTTGCTGTGGAGCAGGTGTTTCAGCGCCGCTGGTGGAACGTAATAGCTCGAACTCTGCCCCAAAATTTATCAATTTACCCGCTTCACTAATTGGCCATTTCTCATCACCACAAAAATACTCCGCTGCAATATTACACCACGGCGCTGATAGCTATAACACCATATTTATCAGCGCGGTTTCGAAGATATCCACTAACTGTAATGAAAGAGCCCATGCTATCCTGTCTCGATATATTGCCTTTTATAAGGTTAAGCCTCCCAGTTTATAATCTCAATGCATCATCTCCCGAACGTTTCACATATAATGGGTACATTACGCATGCACTGTGCTGAATCATTAATTTGGCTGAACGTATTTATAATACTGTAATGTAACCTGTAACTTTCTTTTCGTTTATAGTGATAGGTCTTGTCACAATAACCATAATAAATAGTATTCCAGAATAATACATGCATTACATTATGCACAGCGAAGTACAATAGACGGCAGAAACGATGAAATAGCGGACTAAATATATAACGCAGTTTGAAGACTTATAACAGGGTTGGATCTTCGATTCTCAAGTACAATCACCTTCCAATGACATGAAAAATTGGAACTTAGCTACGCGCTATGCTGTTATTCGGCAGAGTAAATAAACTCAACAGACCCTACCTATATGAATGTTTCGTTAGACGACCAATGATTAAGTCTCCTATAGGCCTATATCCTATTGTGCATAACCGATGTGATAACTTGTGTTAAACTGTGTAAGCTATACGTATTGACCTTCAATTAACAACTGAAAGATACAGTCAACATACGAATAAAAGAGACCTAATTTTATAACAGATCTGTAATTTAAACATCATAATAATGTTATGAATAATGTATTCAGAGATCAATTTAATTATAAGTGACTACATAGACCAGTATTCTTGAGAAACTCCCCCGCCGTTTAAGAAATTAGCTGACTCTTGTGGAACCTATCTTCAGCCAGATGAACTAGGCCACATCTCAAACATCTAAGCGCTATGTGTTACCATACGATCGGTGATATGAATGCACTGGCGGCATGGCAACTACGAAAAGTTAACAGTCACTCAGCTCATCTATTACACGCTTTCTACGGAACCAGAAGATTCAGTAAAAGTTCACAACACGCTCAAATCCAAAGAGTTGTGTAACCTAACATTCTAGTCTTTTACGGAGAGAGAGAGGCTGTTAGCCCCTGCACAACTCTGAAACAAGGATCACCTCTTGTCGGCTGTCAATACGCTTATTCGCCGAAAATCATTCGCAACCCAAGGACGCGCCTTGCCGTGATGACAAGGGACCAACTTTAAAACACTGAAAGTAAGTTACACGCAACTTCCTTTGTACCATCCCAAATGCATGACAAAGCAGGACCCGGGTAACAAGTGTCAATAATAAACCTCGTGGCAGACTCCGAGTTGTAACAACAACCCCTACAAAGCCAATGGTCAGCGAATGACAGCATGCACAATCACAGAGGAAATAGAACACATGTTTGGCTGGTAGCATACCAGTTGCAATAAACCAACAGTAACGCCATACTGCTTGCTGATGTGGTGTGTCAGCTGCCGTTAATTTACCACGCTGAAGTGAAGACCATAACGATGCACTCTTCATAACCTTACGACATCAGGTCTGTCACATAAAAAGGTCTAGCAGTTTAATCCCTTCCAGTGTCATTTCCTAACAAGGGATTCTGTAGTAAGAACCCCTAACAGCAAATCGCAAACAATTTTAGACAGTAAAACCTAGGAAAAGATGGTCAGACAATATTCTCAATCTTGTAGATATAATGTTCAAAATGTGGATTGGGTTAATGTGGCAAATGATAGGAACCAGTGGCGGGTTCGTGTAAACACGATACGGAACCTATTGATTCCATGAAAGATGGGAAATTTAATGACTAGCTGAGCGTAATATTTAGCTTCTCAAGAAAGATTGCGCCATAAAGCCAGTCAGCTAGTAGGCCATACAAAGTACTGCTGTTATCAGTCATATTTGTATAAAACCGACGACATACGAGGCAAGGCGCTTACACATTACACAAGATATTTTCAGACTACTACTCCGAGGTTTCTCGAGTTTGTTCACAGATCGACAAGTACGAAGTGATAAAGAACGTCAGAAAGTAGTCACGTGCGGGAGTGTATTTCTGCAATTCAAAGCATAACTGCAAAGTCCCACTAACACGAAAATACTTCCGACTGAGGCAAATTCTTTCCATGCTGCTGACCAGAGGTTCACAGCACTTTTAGAAAAGTGTCAGAGATTAATTAACAAGGCGAAGATATTACCGAAACTACGAGAACGCAAATATACTTCACCTGCTTACGTACTTCACATTTAGCATATGTCAACAGATATGACGTAACACTTTCGTTAACAAAATAGCATGACCCAAGTCTCGATCTGGCAAACCGAAGGCCTGCTTTTCAGTAGAGACCCAAGACCCGAATTCGAAATGTATTTGTCAAGTGCGCATAAAAACAACGTAATTCAACATTATAACCACCATCAACCGTAACAGGTTTCAGGAAGATATTTCATTTTCGGTCCACACCTATAACAGGAATTTCAACCGACATGATTCAAGGATAAACAATGTGAGAAGCCAAGTATTCAAGTAATAAAATTACTTGATAAACATAACACGAGGGCACACACAAGGTAGGATAAATGTTACAAATAGCAATCTGGTATGGCTAACTACTCCATGATTATGCTCACACAATTAATTCAGTAAACGAGTAATAGTAAATTGTTACCTACAGACACGCAGCTCTATCATACAGCCTCATTAACAACTCTGAATATACATAAATGCTCGAGGCTTGCAGTGTTTGCGGCTTACAGGGATAAGCCTATAAATTCATGAATGCATGAGCCCAGAATGTGTCATTCTTGTTATTGGAACCATACAAACGACCCACGCACATACAAAATTCAACGAGATTATATATTCAAGGGCAAGTTGAAAAAACTGCGTTGAAGAAAATCGGACGCTTCATCGATCGATCATCGCATTCAGATTCACTGCTTGAAGCTCTTTTCGGTTTTCATTATTATCCTAAGTGAATAAAAAATATCTTAAGTTTACATTGTAACCTTCCCACCCTGCCTAAATATTACAATGACCACGGCCGGACTTAGACTTTCTGAGACCTTAAGAAGCCCCCAAAAATGGAACGTCGAAATATTAATTTATTATTCTGACTGAAGGGAACATAACAAAATTAAACTGGTGTGAATAAAAACATTATACCAGCATTGCCCTACAAAAACATCACCCACGGGTGTCAGTCGACTCTGCTTGGAAAGCGGTTGTGCACCTTCCATGGAATGCAAGCAAGATATCTTCATTCTCCCTTGTATCTCCCTCCGCCCTCTTACCTGCCTGTCTGGTTCCCTCTCCTTATTTAAGCTTAGTACAGACCCAAGAGCTCCTAGTTGTCGCGTGACATCACCAAGGGAACGGAACAAGACGGATCTAAAGAAGTAAATTACGAAAGAAGAAGCAAGATAGAGGTGTTAATGTTTAAAGGGAGATAGAAAGAAGCAAATAAATGAAGAAGAAAAGTAACAGACTGTTTCTCGTCTCGTACCATATCGTGAAGAAACTTTCATTAGATTGTTAAACAGTTTTTTTTTCGTATTTCGTAATTTCTTTCTCAGAGGAGAACTGTGTTGAGTTATTGCAATGTGGAAATAAATCTGTACGCTGAAGTTAATAGTCCATACCTGCAAAGCATGAAAACGATATTGCTATTAAGAAAATCGAGGAAAACATAAAACCGATAGAAATCGTACTATGATAAAAAGGGAAAATCTAAAAAAAAACCTAACAACGAAAATGTCTACACTGCTGACATTATTTCACAATATTTCGTGATATCCAAAGTACTTTGTAAGCAACGCCTGTGCCAATTAAATGTGTACCGAGCTCATTGGACGTTTGTAAGTGGTAATAATATTTTGCGTGTGCAAAAAGGTACATAGCCCACTACTTCCACAATTTTTTTTTATAAAAAGGTAAATTCATCAACACATGCAACTATAATTTAACTCTTTACAAGTCTGTACAGTTGTACCAGAAATTTCTCTCCGTGACGCGAGAAAACTCAAGGTCATTTGTTTCTCAGTCCGCGGTTGTGTTAAAATTTTTCGGTTTACGTTGAAATGTTGAAACATTCGGCCTTGCTATTCTTCTAAGGAATGCCAGACACTTTTCTATACGTGTAAATATTCCGCATGACTATATATTCAAAACAAAAATAAAATTATTAAAAATATCCTTCATCAAAATATCGTAGCCACGAAATGCATTATCACATAATCACGCTATCGTGATTAATATGCAATAGCGTATGACCTGCAGTGAATTGAATTTCGTAAAACTGAATCCGAACCAACGTTGTAAAAAATCAGTACGGTTGGGGTCTTCCAGTGAATTTTACCAATGCTGAAATCTTCGGTAAGGTCTTCGAGCTTAATATTCTACTCCAACTTTACTTCACTACCCTCCCTTCAAGAAGGTTTCACATTTAACTTTCGTGAACTGCCAATTTTAATTTACCGTTCACTCGAACCGAGAAGAGATTTATTACTCCATAAACTGTAATAAGAGGCAATGTCGGTTAATAACTAACTATACCTGATGATCTGATTATTAACCTCGTGCGTGCGCTACTCCTATTTTACGAGCGTCAGTGTAATGAAGCCTCTTAACAACATGGCGGTCGTTTCAAGTTAGATTAACAGTCCCGACCCAGACTGACTGCACGTCACCCCTCCATGGCATTCGACGTCAAGAACACAGCAATGCGGTACTCATATAATCGTGAAATACA
>NW_019059889.1:84203-103403 GCF_000696155.1 Zootermopsis nevadensis
TAACAAACACTCACCATGCGCCTAAAAACGAGTTTCCAGCTGGAGTTAGGAACTAAGTACAGCGATTGGACGCCAAAGAGAGTTCAAGCTTTGTACAGATGAAATATCAACACTGCAACAGATTACTATTACAGTACAGTGGTGTAGGTGAGGTTTGGACATGGGCGTAAAGCGAAAGACAACGACCATCTACTCCACAGGTCTTAACCTTAATGGCCGAGAGAACACGGTTCCATGTAAACACCGGTATTAATTTATTGCAACACAGAACATCGCCTACAAACACCTTCATATGCTATAATGTCCAAAATTATTGTGGACTTGTTTCGTACGTTTATCATGCACTAGACTGTAATGATCTACCAGGAAAGAGAATTCTAAGCAAGTTAAGCTTCCTTGTCTCAAAATTGTGTTGAATCCAGTTTGTAGGCACACACCAAATAAAATGCCACTAAATCATTTCTAAGCTAAATTATCCTTTTGGTAAGGACCATGGTTTAGACATCCCTTTGTAATAGGCCTCTGGTCCCACCTGGTTATGTATCAGTAGACTCCAAAGCCGTTCTGATCGTGGTAATGTACAGAAATTGCCAACGCCCAGAATCAAACTGTGATTAAAACTCGCCGATTGGGCTCCTTTATATTCAACTGCACATTCCAAAATTAATCTTAAAATAAAACTACTTTTGCTTCTGAAATACAATCGAGAGTAATTTCAAAACAAAACGGACTCGACCTTCGTAAACGTATCTACTACACTTCACACGTAAGGCCATGACTTTGATCTTCCCTTCAACTTACAATTCCATTTCCAGATGCGTTTCAGCATTCATGACTCTGAACCGGTTACTACAAGGCCAAGTAACAAACGCTGTTACTTTGAAAACGAGAGAACTTCGATTTAAACGCATACTGAAAATAAATGCACTGACTGTATTTTTTACATGACGAATACATGCACGAACACTGACGCAATAAAAACGTGAAGCCTATTACAAGCGTAAAAAAATCGTGGGAGTTACGATCGGAATCTTTAAAACAGAGTCGACTACGTGACTATCATGAATGTGGAATTTTAAAATTAATCATTGAACACTTTTAATGCTCAGATGTATGTATCACCTGCTTTAACAATTAACCCAGCACTTTGTACTTATTAATTTCGTATAATTCTCATAAAAACAGCAATTATTTCCTTAAACATTATTAACAAGGGTTATTATGATCTTCCAATTATCCCAGTGATTAATGGTTCCTGTGAGATTTCCAAACCAAAATACAGTGATCTATCCATTGTAAGATTTGAGGTTTTTACAGCGGTGAGTATGAAGATTTCTGTCTTCTGGGTCGTTGCGCTGTGTAGTCTGGTCGATGTTAACCAACGTTTCGGAAGTCATACTGCCTCCGTCATCAGGGCGATGAGTATGAAGATTTCTGTCTTCTGGGTCGTTGCGCTGTGTAGTCTGGTCGATGTTAACCAACGTTTCGGAAGTCATACTGCCTCCGTCATCAGGGCGATGAGTATGAAGATTTCTGTCTTCTGGGTCGTTGCGCTGTGTAGTCTGGTCGATGTTAACCAACGTTTCGGAAGTCATACTGCCTCCGTCATCAGGGCGATGAGTATGAAGATTTCTGTCTTCTGGGTCGTTGCGCTGTGTAGTCTGGTCGATGTTAACCAACGTTTCGGAAGTCATACTGCCTCCGTCATCAGGGCGATGAGTATGAAGATTTCTGTCTTCTGGGTCGTTGCGCTGTGTAGTCTGGTCGATGTTAACCAACGTTTCGGAAGTCATACTGCCTCCGTCATCAGGGCGATGAGTATGAAGATTTCTGTCTTCTGGGTCGTTGCGCTGTGTAGTCTGGTCGATGTTAACCAACGTTTCGGAAGTCATACTGCCTCCGTCATCAGGGCGATGAGTATGAAGATTTCTGTCTTCTGGGTCGTTGCGCTGTGTAGTCTGGTCGATGTTAACCAACGTTTCGGAAGTCATACTGCCTCCGTCATCAGGGCGATGAGTATGAAGATTTCTGTCTTCTGGGTCGTTGCGCTGTGTAGTCTGGTCGATGTTTACCAACGTTTCAGTGGTCATACTGCTTCCGTCATCAGACGAATATGCTGTGACCTTGAAGCAAGCAATTTGGTGATAGCTACTATAAACATCATTTTACTTCAAACAAGTGTTTCATAACAAACGCATTATTTGGCAGATAGCTACAACATGACTCAGAGTCCGCCCTGCGACAGAGCCTGGCTTTGTCTGGATTACTTGTGAACCAAACCCTGTAATATTGCAAACAATTACAGGCATGGTTTTCGAAATTCCAGGTAACCGGACGTGGCGCATTCCATTCGAAAGCCACGACATTCTTGTTTCTCTACAACGTTACATCTCACTTACTGTTCTGAACCGTCACACGACCATGAATCAATACCCCGGCTTTTGCAAACTCCGATCCCGCCCAGTCTTCACTGTAACCAAATTTTGTTGCTAAGCAGCTGCGGCTGGTGACGTAAATTGTAGTCTAAATGGTAATAAATGTTGACTGTATGTATGTTGCAGACATTCCTGGCAGAGCATCTGATTTTTTTTTAATTAATTAAAATGTTTATAAAAGCAAAACATCTCCAGTCCCATTCCTATCCTTACTACGGCTCCGCGATAATGTTTACTGTCAAGTATTCATCCACAGTTTTTTTCAACGCTCGTCCAAAATTCTGTGCATGGTGCAGCCTTAGTTTAACACAACTGACGACACAGTCAATTTTTTTGAAACAGTTGTCACGCTGCCTGGCCGTGCCGTGAACTGACCAGGCCGTGCCGAGCGCACCACTCTGCAGTAAGGAAAATCAGCACAGTCGAAGTACTCCGGCACTACACTGTGAAAACACACGGGGGATGAGTTCGCACTAGATGGTACTGACCGGCTAGCTTAAAGGTACAATTTGGCTGCACGCGACAGAGACAAGCGACCGAGGCAGGCGACAGAGACGGGAGACGGACACATCGCAGCTTGTCGCCACACACTTTTGAGGTGACGACCGAGACATGCGGCAAAGTGTTTGTTTTCTTTGTTTTGTTGAGACATACGTGCACATATTCTGTGAAAAATGAGTACAAAAATGCTTCTAAAAAGGTTAATCGAAGAATAAGAAGAAGATGACGTGTTGCTGTGTGATTTGTTGAGAATGAAACAAAGAAAACATAGGAGTTCAATATTGAAAACCAGACGTGAAGAAGGATCTTTCTGTCTGTTAATAAAGAATCATTTATCATTAGAAGAAGATAATTTGAGGAGTTATTTCAGATTGAATCATAAGCAGTTTGGTTACGCACTGACGTGCTGCCTGAGCCCGTCGGGAGACACTACTGGTCCGAGAGCGGTCTCCTGTGCTTTGTCTCTGTCGCCTGTCTTTGTCTCGCGCTCGTAATTGTACTTCATACGATTGTACAGAGAGCAGACAGGAAGCGACCAGTCTCGGTCTCGTAACTCTGTCGCCTGCCTCGGTCGCTTGTCTGGAACTTGCTCATTCTCCAAGGTATCAAGCGCAGGCGAAGCACGTCCACAGAAGCATTTTATTTATCGCAGAACAGCTTAAGCACGTGATGTGAATGTCGTGAATGCCAAATTGATTCTTTCCAAATCCTGCATCGAAGGACAGGCACAGCAAGCCAGCCTTCTTGCACGCCGGTCCTTACGAGAGTCCAAACACAAATTCACGGGCTGGTTTGCTGGTTTACTTAACAACACGCCATCAACGACATAAGACGTGATGATATGAGGCTACCCCAAGTTATTAAACGACGCTGATTATGACACTCGTTTGACGAGACTGACGAAGAACTTCCACGACAGCCAGTAACTCAACCAAGATTCGAACAGTACATCCCGAACACAAGTGAAGAGAGTTGCCAATATAGTACACAACCTTACGTCATACTGCGAGGTGGTTAAGACAGATGGTAACACAAGGAAGAAAAACTAAAAACTTTACTCGGGGTATAAGTCTTCTGGCTAAAATTCGAGCCCAGGACCCTACGAATTTGAATGTGCAGTGACCACCATTATGTAGCCTCTATACAGGCTTTTATATGCCAAGCATATGTAAAGTTATATACGAGTGCCCGAAATAATAAGTTCCAAGAAGTGACACCAGTCTTCTTACATGTACTTCCTTTGCGAGATTAAAACTCCTTAGTTGTTTGAATACAAACTTTATATTGCTGTCAAGTACATTAAAAGGCAAACAGCAAGCTTGTTACAAAATATGCGCTACGAAACTAGACACTAAATCTTGAAACTTGTGAAAGTCAGTCAACTGTAATGAACATGCAAGTACTTTCCACCCAAATTTTCCACAAATTATAACGGATTTCCACTGGAATATTGAAATAATCGGATATGTAAACGCGCGAGCGTATACATTCATATACACACAAGTAGAGGAAAAACGCACACGTGCTTTCGTTGTGTAAATCGGTGATAACACATTCTGAGAATCATAGAAACAAGACAGCTTTTTAATGATTTTAATTACTATGTAGTAGTGGAATAGTGGGCCAATTGCTTGTGCTAGTGACGAAAGGGGAGAGGGGTTTCAAAATCTTTAAAATGTGGATAACAAATTAAACGAGATGTCTTGATAGAAACATGTTCATAGTATATCTAATCGGATTTCCTGCTTCATCACACAATGTTTGAGAAAAATATGTTCGAATTTCACATTTCTCTTAAGTGTATTAATTTAGAGTTACAAATTACAGAAAAGTTGATAATATCGTCCAGGCACGGGTAATGTTAATGAAGATGGCTACAACTCGGCAGCAAAGGATACGTGTAAAATTTACTTCAACAGGCTGGGATTGAAGCAAAGACCACTGATTTGTCCGGAAACTATTCTCAAGACTAGACCATAACAATGTTCTACCAACAAAGCATGCAACGCTGAATTTAACCCTCGATTTCCTGCAACTGCATGCTTCTATTTTTCTCACTCATTCCAAGCCGGACGAGCCATTCGGACACACAAAAACGCACAATGCGTAAGCTACACGGTCCCTATAACACACTGACGACCGTTTTATGATGGACGTGCTGAAGGTTCGGTCTATAAATCAGCCTGTCCATTTACAGCTTAACACACAGCGCAGTTCCAAAACTAATTACTGAAGTTTCACTGCAAAACATTCTGGCTCCAGTCTGTAGCATTACAAGATTTTATTACTCCAACGTTTCTAATACATTACACTGTAACCTAAATTTTAGTCTAATTCCTACCCGGGGTCCGGAAGACTGGAGACTTGGATCATGTAAATGTCCGAATAGCCGTTCACAAGTTATAACAATTAGTCGGTTTCACTACTACACCAGAAACTGTCCATGCAAGTTTGCCACTTTTCCAGGCGAAATGCAAGAGCAGACGACCTAAGCAGTAGCAATAGACTGGAGGTAACATCCATACACTGAGATTTAAGTTTCCACGCCGGTAGAGGTGTCGACTGAAGTCTTCTGACGCCCTGGAACACACTATGATCCTGTGCGTTCTTGTAAACGTTTCGGAGGAACCTATCGCCTTCATCACTCATGGCGTTACGACCCAGAAGACCACGACAGACTCCAGCATATTCAACGCACAACAGTTTCAAAGATCCGAAACGCCTGTCCATTATTTTCAAGCCTGGGTGAGTCTGTCCTGGTGACCTCTTGAAGAACCCAGTCCGAACCAACGTTTGAATTTCCGTATGTCTGGCCGGGACACGACTTCGTAGGAGTTGAGGTTGTCACGGCGGTCAGTACGAAAGATGGCTGTCTTCTGGGTTGTAGCGCCGTGTAGTCTGTTAGACGTTTACTAACATTTCAGTCCTTGCCTCCATCATCAGGCCGATGATGGAGACAGTAAAGCGGGCTCCGCACCTGGTCTGGACTTGACGACGGACAGAGATTCCCAGTACTTCGGGCAGAAACTTCCCCAGAGGGGTTCGGGGCCTGGGCGAAGCTGTCTACGCGGTGTCACTTAAGATTTCTATGTGCAAACGAAAGAAAGAAATAAAAAGCCGGTAGCCTGTTCGTTTTGATATTACTGGGGGCCAAGGTGACATTTATTAAAGACTATATACTTATCTCTATTTTGGGATTATATTAAAATTAACAGGCTATACTCTAATATGATTTGTGTTTCATTTTTACTTCTTGGGCGTTTAAGGTGTCGCTGTGCAGGAAGTAGGTCCTATTTCATACATCGTAACGGCCCTGACTTCAGGGAACTGAATTACGGCTGTACACTCAACGCCACTCGGTTTATTGACTGTTCCCCTACGGGAAACTTTTAACACGTACCGGCATGATGGTGTCTCCTAGCTTCATGAAACCTGAATTCTAGTGTAATGAGTATATCAATTCTTGGTCTGAATAAAACCTTCGGAATTTTAAAGAACACTATTTAAAACTCATAAATAATCATGCTTTCTTGTCATGTCTTCTGAGATAGAATTAGAAACGTGACAACACAACAGCGACATTTTTCAACGTTAACACGCGTGACATGCAAATAAGCGGATATAATTTCTATAAACAAAAGGATGATTTACGGCTTTCTACGTTTGGAAGTGCAAACAGTGTTAACTGCTACAAGAAATTTCCTCTTGGGTAAACAGCTGAACTTTCACTTCGTCTTTTATAAAGCTGCTACATAAACTAGGTTAACTTTTTCATTAAAACTGTGTGCAGAAAGATTCAAAAGGAACCTGTCATGTTTAATATATTTTACTTCCAGATATTCCAACGTTTCATGCAGCTGAGCTTGGAACTTAATTCTGAAGTAATCAAACTTTAGTTCCGTTTTCAAGTCAGCCCTAATGAAGCTACTTCTGTTTCTTCCGAGGCGACCTTATTTTGCATCTGAACGACGTACGACATTGAAAAGGTATAAAAATATAAAAACTCGTTTCGTATGTAATTCGGATTCTCGCCATATTCATAGATAAAACGGGCATTCGAATAAATTTTACTGGATGAATACTTACACATCTTGGGGCCTCGTTCACGCCTCGTTATCGACCCACGGTCCGCAAGGTTATAAGTAACAATATTGTAATACACCACTGCAAGCCCCAACTCATTCACAGAACAATAATATTTCTGAAGAAAGAAAAATAACTGAATCCGTACGATGCAGTACCAATCAGAAGACAGGATTTCCGATTTTAAATTTGATTGAGATCAGTCCAACGGCTATCCGGTTATGAGATGACACAGGAAAATCTTATTTTGATTATTTCAAAAACCGTAGGATTTACGGGAAAATTGTTTTGGGCATACAAAATTTTATAAAAACCCGTTAGGCGGATCTAGAAATGTTGCATGCGGACAGACAAACATGGCGAAACAGGTGCATTAAAAGTTGCTCGAGTACACAAGTCAGAGGAAGGGGGGTCGCGGCGAAAAGAGGAATAAGGTCAGACAAAAAGAAGTTCCTATTGTGCGCTTACAACCTTCCTATTCAATAAGGAGAATGAAAATTTGTTTACGAAAACAAATGGACATACCCTATACAAGTACTTACTCTATCCATCTCCTTTTATAAGACAAGGAATTGACTTTTGGGCGAATTCTTGTGCGTCGTTTTACCAATTTACGGAATACATACGAATACTTCTACCATTGTTTATTGACGTACTGAAATTGTCCTTCCCAGGGGCTACTGATAGGCACTAAAAGCTGGAAAATCTGTGGCTACAAGAAACATACACTGCAGACGAACTACGAACTCTTGTTTCATCGGCAAATATCTACAGGGGTAAACTAGTATGAACGAGTACAGGAATATTTGCATAGCAACTTAGTCTGACCTTGAAAGGCAGACTCCAATTAGCGTACAACTACGTAGTTTTAAGTCCGAAGCTTTTAAAATATTCTGTGCTTTCCTCCACAAGAGGATCACTGACTGTCAACATAAGAAGCGAACTTTTATGAGGAACTTAACGTACCATAATAAGACGTGATAATAAAGTAATATAACATATGCGCTTAAGAAACCCTCGCTGGATTTGTGTGACTGTCCAAGATTCTTCGTATGTCGGAGCATGGGGTCACGAATGCTTCCTGGCGACAGTGCAGAGAACCAATGAGATTGAATGTAATGAATAAAAAATAAAAAAAGAGACAGGCATGCATTCCCACTACCAGAAATATTATAGACCTCAATATGCCTAATGCATGGTGAAAACCTTCGCTCTCTTCGAATTAATTAAGAGACTGGACAGCTTTGATGACATGTTGTTGTAATAAAGCACTATAATCCTGTAACACAACCCACAAAAGTTAAACCACGTTATACGTAGCCCTTTAACGACACCAGGCAATTATCTAAATTCTGGTGTAGTCCCATAAGGTCGTAGGCAGAGTTTATTGAACTTGGCACCGTAAGAGATGCTACAGTGTAGGATATAACGCACGTTGCTATATACCAAACACTAATCAACAACGTCCGCATGTCTTCCTTTGAAATTCAGCCTACAAAAGAGTAACACAATGAAAACGGAAGTAAAACACCTGGCTAATCAACAACGTCCGCATGTCTTAGTTTGAAATTCAGCCTACAAAAGAGTATCACAATGAAAACGGAAGTAAAACACCTGCAAGACAAGATCCCATAGCGGAAGGAGCTGTGATCTTCGAGGTTGTAACACCGTGTTGACTTTTAGGTAGATACAATGTACGTAAAAGCTACTAGTGTTTTTAAAGCCGAGCTTACATTACGCACAAGCATCGACAAACCTCTCTTGTGAGACTGCTATAAAACCATATTCCTGTTTACAACCTCAACGAAACTACTCATGCGATCTAACATACGGTTATTTCTGCAGCAAATAATATTACAAGCTCGCAGCCATCAGAGAGGGTGTATTTGGCGATGGAAACTCCGCTTGGCTGGGTAACGTCCCATGTGGTAATTTAAGACAAGCTAGCGGATGTTGGGAGGGAATTTTCGAGTAGCATTTGAAATGCATAAAAACAGGCCAATCCACCTGCGTCCCCACAGAAACACGAAGACCTGCTGAAGCGGGTTCTTCACCAACACAGCAGCGACTGAGGAGAGACAGAGAAACGCACCTGACCCTTGTCGAAAGCAGGTACTGAACTGGAGCGATGATGGGGCAAGGCGAGTCTGTACTTCTGTCTCCGAGAAATGGAGGATACTGGGGATTTAATTTTGGTCGCGAAACACAAATTCATAACGCCGTCATAAAACCCTGTCTATCCATAACACAATCGTCTAATCTTAGACAACAATTTCATCTATAAGATAGGATCATGCCCCTTTCAGTACACGTGTCCACGAGAATTTATCCTTTTTAATAGATCCAACATTTATATTATTTGCTCATTTCTGTAATAAGTGGTGGCCAATGTATTATGTGACATTTATTACACCTCGCGAAATTAATTCCTAAATAATATTAATAAAATCTTCTCGGGCAATCAGCCGCGTTAACTGATTACCGTAGTTAACCGACGTTTCGGGAACCAACTCTGTCCCCATCTTCAGGGTTCTGATGTGACTGGATACCTCGGAAGTCGCCTGTGACATCCTAGATAGACTGTTACAACTTCGATTAGTTCTAAAACCACTGCAAAACAAGTTTTACTCACCGTATCCAGATTGAAAAGTGACGACACTTTCTTCATGAAACCATCTTGTTGCCGTCGCTTTCGTCGACTAGTCATTTTATCACCACTTTATTTCAAAAAACGCTTGTCTTCTAATATGAAACAAAGTCAGTCACTTTAAGAATGTACAAGCACTCCTACCGATCTGTTGCAATCGAACATCAACTGTCGGACACTGAGTCTGCTTCTTCATACTTTCTATCAGCTATCCACACGACGCATATCACACGCACTGTCAACACTGATGATTTCCATGGTTACGATGTAAACAAACAACCTACAAATATGAAGCCTCTGCATCACAACAAAGCGCTGTCATAACATCCATTCACAAATATAACCACGTCTCAACAACAATACATTTAAATTTCTAAATAAAAACTAAAAGTGAGATTTGAGGTTCTCACGGTAGCGACCATTAAGACTGCTGGTGCCTGAGTTGTTGCGTCGTGCAGAGTGCTAGAAGTTTACCGACGTTTCAGAGGTGCTTGCCTTCATCACCAGGGCGATGACATAGCGCAATTACTTAGAAGACAGCCAGCCACTTTCATCATAAATTATATTTTGAACACAGCCTCTAAATGAAGATATTATAAGCGTTAGACGTTGATGAAATGCATCTGGGAGTTCTGAAGGATTACAGTTCTTTAGTTATCACCAAGTGACCAAAACAGTTCGAAGAATTCCTTCCCAATTACGAAAACCTAATTATTTTATTGCTGCCATGTTCGTATGGTTAAAGACACGAAGTTAAAAATGTCATGACAGAGCTTACAGAGTTAAACAAGCATCGGTCAGTTAACGTACGTAAATTTCAGAGGCAACAAGAACAGTTGTTATATCTCCTTTAACATTTGCGTGTGCAGTTCCTGTTAACCGTGTTAGCCCGGCTAACACTTTGAAAAACTACAAATAAAATGCCTTCTGTCTCACTTTAGTGGTAGTCCATACGCGATCTGTTCTGATATTTCCCAGCGTCGTTAATCAGCTCCGGATAGCCAGGCGTTTTTTGCGAGCTAGTAGAGGCGAGTTGGTAATCAGCAGTATGTTAAGAGTTCTAACAAGTATTTCCAACATCCCAATGAAATCCTTATACTGTCTGTTGTACTATCACGAGGAATCTCTCATCGTCGGGGCGAAACTGTACTCTTGCCTGTATTTTCCATCGTGCCGATTAAAACCAATACACGTGTGGGTTGGAGTACGCTAAAACGCAGTTACCGAACGAAATATAAGTGAAATGTCTCGTGGATGAAACTATAGTTGGCAAGCTGACGTACGCGAAATTAATTTTGGTGAAACTGCACGCAGAGAAAATGGCTGTAGGTGTAGCTGACAGCGCCTCGTTCCACGTAGAACACAGAAACTAACTGAACCTACTTTCACTGGCTGATGTGCCTGCCGCAGGCAAGATAAGAAGTGCCACGTGCTAGGATGGGCAATATAACATATCCCACTAAATGAAACGAACGAAACAAATAACACAAGCAGTCACAAAGCTCATTACTGATACGCCGTGTATAAATGCTTTACTACGATCTCACGTTAGATGCCACAATAGCAAGACGTGTGAGAGGGAATGTGGGAAAAAAAAAGTTGCAGGTATTCTTTGACTCAAAACTTGACAAAAGAGAGAGGTAAACTTCTGACTCACTTCGGCAGGTTGTCCTGGGGAGAGACACGTCTTTAGAGAATAACGGGGCCCGGGGTGAAGCAATCTATGAACCACCCCACCCCCTCCCAAGATTTGTAGGTGCAAATGAAATGAAATGAAATTAATAGACTATATTTGAAAGTGTCTTATGTTACATTTTTACTTCTTGGGTACTTAATGTGTCACTGTGCACGAGTACTTCATTCAATGCGCCACTCTGTACTTACTGGCTTCAGCAGAGTGGAACTAGAAGATAACGCGAGATTCAATCGAATTCTGACGAGAACAATTGTGTCAAGAGGCTACTTATGACTGAGTGAGCTGGTCACATCTTTTATATCCTTTCCGATTAAAAGTTGTACATAATCTCTCGCAATAAACCCTCAAACGTTTGTTTGGCCAAACTGTATATAATCTCTGGCAATAAACCCTCAAACGTTTGTTTGGCCCAAATGTAACAAAATGATCAAATACGAAACTCACAGAAGTAGCAACAATAATCAGTACATGAGATGCAAGTGAGAACAAAGAAGCAGACACCAATGAGGCTAAAAGCTTAGATCAGCAAAGAGTCAGAACATGATAACATTATCTGCCTGTGGATTGCAATGCGGTGTCAAGTCTGAGGGGTGGGGCGACGGGGGGGACTTGATTATGAATTCCTCAGGCGGGGTCAATGACGTGTAATGGCGACATTTAAAAAGGTTTTTCGTGTCTGACAAAATATAAGTATAAAATAAGGTTCATGATGAACAAAGAAGCAATACGGCAGTAACATGATTGGTTTGTAAATCGACAGTGAATCAGGTTTTTGTGATTTTTCGAAGCAACTGTTATCCTGCTGGTATAACATTTGAATTTCTCAGATGTAATAAAAGCTACTTTATTATTATAAATTATTAGCACATATAAGATACATACAAAAGATTTATTATTTGAACATTACTGACGAAATCAAATTAAGATTCCAATGTAAAAGCTAATTCGGTGGGTCAACTTTATATGCATGCCTATGTTATGTATGAATTAAAATACACTTCTTGAAGCCACGTATCTCACACCACACGTAGTTTTACTTTATTATTTCCATTTTCTTCCCTCTTAATACATGATTGTAACCTTTTAGGACGCCACATTGTACACAAACAAGCATGCCTGCACGATAAACAGGTAGGCTGTTTCTTTGCCACCATCTTGTTTACAAAAATTGTTGCTAATATGGCAAATTTGACTTACACTTCGTATCAATTTGAAATCTGTGGGTTAACTGACAACTCTGAAATTGCACTGCATGAACACTGTGACAGCACAGAAAGAAAGGAATTTCCCAAGACTGTATTTAGAGGATGAGACCGAGGTTAATCTTGATATGTAGAACACGAAAAAAATAAGCACGGAAAGTTCTGCTGCTGGAGGAACCGACAGCATAGTTTATCTGTGACCTTGTTCAAAAAAGTATTTTTACTGTTTTAAAAACAGCAGCCAACTCAAAATAGAAATTCTTTTGAACACGTCGATGGATTTGTTCGCATGGAACAGGTCGTTGACCTTGGAACATGGCTATATTTGGGACGGTTGGGTCCTTGAAGTGAGTGCAGTACTTTAGTACGGTACATTCCTGTCAAGCACGGTAACTACACACATAAAATTGTTCATATGAATATTTCTACTACCCCTTTCTATGCACAAGAGTAGAGTAAATAAAAACCCAATATAAAACAAGAACTAGCAACTCAGTACGGCACATCCCTGTCAAACACGGTAACTACACGCAGAAAATTGTTTATCGGAATATTTATACTATCTCTTTCCTTGCAGAACCGTAGGCAACTAAAACATCCAATATAAAACAAAAACTGTTAAATCAGTACGGCACATTCCTGTCAAACACGGTAATTACACACAGAAAATTTTTTATACTGATATTTCTGCTACCACTTCCTTTGCCGTACGGTAGGGCGATTAAAAACGGAATGTAAAAGAAAAGTAGGCCACTATCACTAAAAAGATGCATACTCAACAGCAAATAGTAGATGTGTACACAAAGCTTTCATGTGAGGTCTGCAAAACGGAAACCTAGTTTAAATATATTTGTTGCGATAAATGTTATGACAACACCACACAACACTGCTGCACTGCACCTCAAGGGCGACATAACCCACCTTTCCTCGTACAAGACTCCAGCATGCCTACATGCTTACAAGATCACAAACAACTCTTCCCTCTAAATTAAACTTACATCACTTAAAACTCTACAAATCACTTAAACGCGTAACCACTTCACTTCCACAAAAAAGAGGACACGATTCCAACCAATTGAATAATCAAGGAGTTACTTTACAGTTAGCATCACTCTTTATCAGCACCGCTTTCAACTGTTTTAAAACATGGCCAACAACTTGTTGCCTACGTAGCGAGCCGTGCTTTCGTCATCAACATCAGCGGTCACCCGAGAGCTCACGGAAAGTTACGAATACTAACGAGTGTCTTGGATTACTATACCGCTTAAAAACATTTATCACATTCCAGGGTTCAACATTCTTATTTCAATAAGAATGCCATTACACACCTTCCATGCCGCTTCAAAATCTCCAGGGTCTTCAGGACATATAAAAACAAACAAACATTACATATTCGCAGTCTTGGAAGCTGATGTTAATATTCGCCAAGCCGTCTACTGGTGATCATGCAAAGTTTCGATTACTGGTCTTGGCCAGTCGAACATTGGGATCGTGGGATCGAATCTCACTTGAGGCATGGATATTTTACCGCGTCTTTCTTTGATGTAGTGGCCTGAACAAGTAGACACCTTGAAACGATCTCACACCGGGTCCAGAAAGGCTACCATGTGTCGGAAAATATGCTCGAAAATGCGGTAGAAAATGTCTCCAGAGAGGCCATGGTTCAGAATGGGCTACAATGACGACACAGGATCACCGTTTCACCTCATCGCAACAGTAACAGCAATGCATTGGACAAGAGTACGGCTGGGTACCGGAACCGATTTGAAGGCGTCTCTGCAATTGTTTAACCCATAGATTAGTAACTTCTAATTCATAACACTAACAAATACAAGAAGATGGAGTGACTACAAATGTGTGTAAGAATTCCTTGTCAATAATTCATACTGTCAAAAACAAAAGTTTTCAACTAAATTCAAGAAACAAAATAAAATTGGGTACTGTTATGTCGCTGTAAACTGAATTTACCTCGTCAAGCTGTGTTCTAGAGTGTTTTCAATAGTTGTAAGTCAGAGGAGAAGCCAAGGGCGAAGTATGGTTCCGTGTTAAGTGAAGCTTCGCGTTATAGCGGGATCCCAGTGTAACGCACTACAGCGAAACGTAAGAGACTGGAGTTCAAATTCTCTGAACACGTCCATGGCCAAGAAGGATGCGGAAATGCACCGTAAGACACACACCGTTACTTTTAAGTGTCTTATTTCATTGTTCACAAATCTGAGAAAAATTCCATTTATTTTCTCAAGATGTCGTGATGGTATAATCCATACGTTACGATGTCACAAAATTTGTCCATTCATGTTGCATCCGTAACTGTGTTTTCTGTGTCCTTGTTCCCTCAGCAGTATTATGTATGGCCTTGGACACCTCCGTTCATGACCTAGGTTTCATATGGTACAGTTGTAACAAAATAACTGCCACCTAAACTTCGGGATAGCCGTGATTACTGTGCATGAGGAACTAGCCTATGGCAAAAAGACCGGTAAGTGACGACTGAAACCGCCCATGACTATCAAAGGCCAGAAATGGTATTCCTTTTTTCATACATCTGCACCCTGAAAGGGTGATGATTAAAATTTGATACATACGTATGGCCATGTAGAGTTTCCGTGATGTAAAATTTTGTGGTGTGCCGTAATGTCTTTGTCAAATTAAGGTGTGGTGCGGGTAAAAATAGGTTTCAGAACAGTGCTCCGGAAGTGCGGAACACAGCATTAAAATGCGCTAGCAGCGAAGAAAACAACAGAGAATGAAAAGAGACAATCCGGCGCTGTTTTCTAAAGTCACGAAGAAAGGCACTGATGCAACGGAACTCACCGAAGATTGGTTGAAACTTGATGGCTGTTGGACTTGCCTGGTTTATAAAGACAACTCAGGTTCAACGTCCTATCATGGAGTCAGTTTACCTTATCGGATACCTAGTCCTACTCGTGTACATTTGGATACTTAGAATTAAATATCTGACGGAACCGAGTCCTTCAAAAGTTAACAGTCGTTCGGATACCACAGTTACGAAACTCCTGCATTTTGTGAAAAACAAAGATTCACAAGGACCCGCCAGATCAATCCTGTCTACATATTCTCATCAGTCACATGAAATAATTCCATATGCCATTAACCTTACTTCTTTAATATCAATTTAATATTATCCACCCATCTACTTCGATGTTTTCCATATGGTTTCTTCCCTTCAGGTCTTCAAAATATAATTATTTGTTATTTCTCAAAACTCCCATGCGTGCTACATTAATCACTTTAAATAATATTTCGTGAAGATTACAAATTATTAAGTTTTTCATTATACAAGTTTCTGTAACCCCCTGTTATTTCCTCATAGATTCAAATGTTCTAAGATCCTATTACTCAAGATCAGCTTAATTACTATCAATAAATCAAGTGCTCAAATCCGCTACAGCTCGTGAGCTCTTATCTCATTGAAATATTAAGCGCAGACCAACTTCTTAGAAATCGACACTCTACTACTGCTGACTGGATAAAATCAGCATTTATTATAGGGATCATCAGTTTTTCTTTATTTAGTGGGAGAATATCCTTTAAACGAAGACTGTGCGTTTAAAAACACTACTTCTTATCGTTAAGGGGCTGTTAATTTTAAAAGTAAAAATATCTTGTGCCCTATCCTACCTCATTTAAATACCGCCTCCGTGAAAGCAAGCTAACGCCATTGAACTGCCTTTTTTTAACAGTAGACCTGTAATACAGATATATCGACGTAGAAATGCCAGCCATAAGGGTGCAGTCTTTTCAGGCAAAAAAAAGCCTTTTGTTGCGTGAAATATCATTCTACACCGCCGCAAAGAAATGTTTCACTAACACTAAGCTCCCTTGACGGAATAAATCCTCTCTCTTCACGTCAGATGGCATTTTCAAGCGAACGTGGCTCAGTGATGATCCGTCTCGTGCTTAGAAGGAAAGACAATGACTAAAGCAAATGGCGACCGACACACCGTGCCTACAGGCAAACTGCCTAGCCTCCTACACCTTTCATATTCGGGGAAGGTTTCATACACCAGAAAATATTTCGAATGGACTGATGCGAGACAGTTTTGACTGTTCCAAATCATTAACATCAATAAGTATGCAACTAAATAAAACGGGACCTTATCTTGAATCACTTGAACTCAGTTAAGACCTTCATACCTACTTATTTAATACCATTAACGAGGATTATTGACTTCTGGAGCGTTGCATAGTGTAAAACGGTAGAAGTTCACCGACGTTTCGGGAGGGCGATGAGAGAAGCTTCTGAATTTTCCTACTAAGTAGGAATTTGGTTTCTCTGACAATGGAGACAGCAAAAACTACTACCAGACTACACGGCGCTACAACCCAGAATACAGCCATGTACTTGCTACGTCGCTTCTTACTTTGTATATGTCTACTCTGACACTCACAGATTCGGTGTTTAAATTTTTTACACATATTTTTGGGCAGACAATATTATTCCGATGTAATTCAAATAAGATGTGTCTGTACGTGTGCCTACTTATAAAAGATTATTGCTGAAGTGTCCTAGAGTAATTAAAACTGGCACACAAACGGATATCCTCGATACGGGATCCAAACCTTTACGCTTGTAATTCCTTCGCAGGATTCAAAATCCGATTAAAATGCATCAGTAACCAAACTCAGATTTTAATTAATTCCCGTTTATTGATCTACTGTTGACATTACTAAATACATATTACTCTTTGTTGCAACTGAAGAGTTTAGAGCAGAAAGGACGTATATCTAAAAATTAGAGACTATACTTCCGAATTTCTGTCACCATTTAATTCAGCAAACCATATCCGACGTTTCGGTTAAACAATTATTCGTATACAGCCCATTACAGTGACAGTGTACGCAGTAAATATACATTTAAAAAACGTTTCTTTACTCTTTCCAACACATTTTGAGAATGGGGCTAAACCACTTTTGTACTTAACTCTCAAATTACGTAGTATCGACCTTGGTGGTAATGGAAGGTTTACAAATGATAGTTATATTATAATGGGCACAAAACACAGCTCTAGTATGCAATCCGTAAATGGTGAGCGAAAGCAAAGCTTTTGTACATTTTCATGTTTACACTTTGACCCAGTGATGAAAAGAGCCATAGATAACATAGAACAGAGGCTTTCAAACTAAAAATAGATCCATAATCAATTTAAAAATTCACGGATTTAGATAAAAACAACAAATAAAGAGAGAGCGGTCGATAAATACAGCACACAGTTTAAGTCGTTTGAAGATTAATTGATATGACTATGTTTGGGAGTGAATATTTTAGGAAAACGTAGCTTACTACATACAGTGAATGACCAACGGTACTTTTTATACAGTGAGTATCCAATGGTAATATAAAAAAAACAATGAATCCCAACGGCAAATTACCAAAAAAGCAATCAACATTTATTGGCCTTGTGGAAGGACGAGAAATTGCAAAGGAGACGCGAAGGATTAAACCAATGCCGGAAGAAGAAAGATTAGTATAAACAGCGAACGCATTAAAAACTTTCGGGTGTTTTGTTCCATAACGGATTAAACACCTCGGCACGTTCAGACTCAGAATTAGGAATAATTATATAACAGTGGTTCTTCTTAACAGTTTCTAGGACTACATACATTGGCGATCAGCCAATAATAATGTTTCTGTGGTCAAAAGAACAGACAGAAAGAAAAGATGAAAAAACATTAATGTATCGAAACATGTTCGAACCCGCAGTAACTCAGTACTTGCAGCTTTAGAAAGTAACTGTAGTGACATTAGAATATACGAAGTCGAGACTTCAGGATACTCAATTTATGGGACAATTCTTTATAGTAACATTAATTTTCGGTGATCATTTAGAAGCAATTCTTGATTTCAGATACACATACAATAAACTCGACAGTGTTTCCGGCATGCCAATGTTTCTGCAGCACATTGCTGCTTACATATGAAGACGTTAACATGTAATTACGAATTTCATAAACAAAACAAGATAATTAATGATTCTCTAAAGGTTTGTGACAATGATTGATTCATTACAACGCAATTAAGTTGAACACTGTCCATTATCTGCGGTATATTTAATGTAAACGACGTTTCAGGAGTTGGTTCTACTGACGTCTTGAGATGATTGATCGCGACTCTAGTCGTATCGTTGTTAATATACGCGTCTGGTATTAAGATTGCTTCGAGTCGATCCGGACCGCCGTAGGCTTAAGTACAATCTAAAATAAGCAACAAAATATCTATTAGTGTAATGACAACTAATTTAGCGAAGACGTGTATCCATTTTCCGGAATGTCGAGCAGCCTACCTCAGACAATTGTGAATATAATTAGGGTGAAAATGTAATTACGTCTGTTTCCAATGTTGGGTCCTTGAATTCTCTTGAATAATATTCCAAAAGAGATTAAACAAAACTTTTTTTAATCACTGAAGTATACACGAAGACATTCGGTAGGACTCCTTGGACGAGGGATCGGCCCGTCGCAAGGCCTCTACCTGTACACAGGACAGCACAACACAGAAAAACGCGGACAAACATCCATGGCTTGAGTGGGATTCGAACCCACGGTCCCAGCGACCGCGCGGCCACTGCGGACCCCCCAGAAACAGGCCTATAGACCATTTATGTGAAGTTGCTT
>NW_019059889.1:103453-117657 GCF_000696155.1 Zootermopsis nevadensis
TAATAGACATTATACATTGCAATGGAAATATAAGATCACATGATTTCACTAAAAGACTCATCACATAAATGATTAATGAGTTACGCTCATATACGTTACTTTTATTCAAACAATTACAAAAACTGTGAAGTTTCTTAAGGGTAAGTTTTTATTATTCCTTGAGCAGACATAATCTAGTTTTCTAACGTGAACCCCTAAAACATAGTTCTCATTCCAAATTCATCTAATTGTCCACGTAATTAATTGCGACAGTAATTTATCACTAGAGCTCTGAACAAACACGGAATCTTCTTCCACATGTAAGTGGCCCGCAGCCAAGCAAGGAGACACGCCTTTCTCTAATAACGCTAGGCATACTTAATACAGCAACAGAGCGGGGATATTCCTACGATAATGACTTCCGGTTACACTATCGATCAAACTATCGAAAGATGCGACAAGGCTATACACTCTCGCACTTCAGTTTCTGCCACAGGTATTATGCAATCACTTCGTAACGTAATCTACACTACGGTTTACAGTTTCATGAAGCACAGTCCCTCTAGGGAAGCTAAGAATCGCTCACATAGTTCCTTGTCCATCTTATATTGAGCCTGAAGATTATTGCCGAATTCGTATGACCACCGAATTTCACATACGGTTTTCTCTCTTCTTTATTTCTTCAAAACTTGTGATCTGGGCCTGGTTTAGACGAACTACGGTCCAAAACTTTGATAAGCTGTGATCGCTTACGAAATTGAAATAATCTAATTGTGAAACCAGCCTCCAAATATGTTGCAGAATAACACAGGCCAGAACGAAAGAGCCAAGGCAAGTAAAATATCTTGAATTAAACCGCTGAAACGTGTAGAGCCGAGAATACAATGAACCGCAATAACAAAGCCGTCACTGAACTCTACAATGGATCTCATAATCAGCGTCAGTGGAGCTATCTCTTTCTTACCCGAGATTCCTCACGACGTTCTCATGGCTGAGACTTCCTTTTGTCTTTTGGTGAATAATATCAAGCAGAACCAGTGCACGACCGCTTCACCCTTAACTTGATATTTTATGAACCAAACATTATGACGTTTGAGGTTCTCGCATCGGTGAATACGTATCTTGTTATAGGATTTGAGACTTTCGCGGCGAGTACAATCAATAAAATCTTCTAGGGCAACCAACTCTGTCCCCGTCATCAGGGTTCTGACAGTACCCTGATGAAGTTTTCTAACCCGAGGATGGAGATTTTACGTATCTGCTTAACCACTCAACTCAGAAAAGACAAATGAAACGAAGGGGTCACAGAGCTGCGTTAGTTTTCTCTGCTTGGGTAAATCCCCCCACCCCACACTTCACCGGCAGGAAATGCCATTACTACTACTACAGTAAGCTGAGTTGCCACATTTTGTACTCACATTGAATCTTATGAAGGTCTTCCTGAAAAGTTATTGTGCTTGCTGTTTCACGACATTCTTTTTCTTCTGCACTGTAAACAACGTTGTTCGGCTCTGTAAGATACTCAGCCCTGTTAATTTAGACTAGAGCGTTACTTAAAAGCCAGCAGAAGTAAGTTTGGGATAGCAGACGGGGAAGAAATTTCTCCGAAGGACAAGAGTGAAAGTCTCCACTCTTATTTCACATGTTTTCCGGGGTTTAGAACCGCTGTCCACGCTGTAGGCGGCACACAACTCAGGCGATCATAACACACAAGCAACAGTTAATTTCTGTATGGACTGGGCGATTGGGGTTCAATCCGCAACGGGGGCAAAGGATTTTTACTCTAGCCTCTGCGTCCAGACCGGTTCTGGGGCCCACCCAGCCTCCTATCCAATTGGCACTGGGGCCCTTTCCCGGGGGTAAAGCGCTGACGGGGCGTGACGCTGATCCCTCACCCCCATCTAGTGCCGAGGTCACGAATGAGTAGGAGCTATACCTCCTCTCCCACCAAGCGCCTACATGGCGAATAGTGGGACAGCTTTACTTTACTTTACTTTTTAGCATATTAACTCAAGCCTTGAGCCTTATGACTTATATTAGGGAGGTTGAATAGGCTTATTCTTGAATCCCTTACGGTTCACAGTGTGTAATGATCATCTTATATACAGGGCGCTATATTTAGCGCTCAGTAGCCAGGAACCTGTAATCTCACACGCATTAAGTTGTTAGACTATTCAAAAAACTGAGCAAGAACCCTGACGGGTGAGACAGTCCACAGAACACGCGGCTTATGAAACACACAGTATTGTGATCATACAATGGCTCTGCTTACTACAGCATTGACTCTTCGAGGAACAATAGAAATTGATTATAATAACTCGTATGTTCTAAGCATATTACATTCCAAGGGAATACCTATTATTAAGGTTATAATTATACTGCCTTGACAAAATGCGCCTAGTTTCCAATCCACGTCATTCACTCACTGTCTGAAGCAAGAAGCTGTCACGAGCAACTGCTGGTTCAGCCCGAGAGATATGCAGCCAAAGTGACACAACTGCAAAGCGGACTGTTTCGTCAAACGTTAGGCAGACAGGAGCTATAATATGAGAATGGAGAAGGGGAACGTGTGGATTGGCTTGTTTGAAAACGTATATCAAACCCAGACAAATGATGGAAAAAATACACTATTTAAGATCTCGCAGGTTCATGTGCGTAAGAAAATGTTTTGTTTTCGGGTGCTCAAACCAGCGTTACCTTTTGTTGATGGTATGAGGCTTTTGTTCGCGATTAGATCACCGCTCAGCTAAGCCAGTCATATTTCACCATTATACAATGACGAGTCAAACATCACTGTTTTGCGGAAAACAGTAGCGAACTTCCTTATATGTATGTATGTATGTATGTATACATGCATATATATATACACACACACACACTTTTGTATATTTACTTTTACCTAAAGCAACAGTACGATGCTTTCTAGTAAAACCCAAAATGTTCCTGGAGTTTATGCAACAGTTATACTGTATTTATTATGGTTCATTTGACAGCTATGTCAATTATACAGCGTCGAATGACAGGACGGTTAATAATGAACTAAAAGGGATACTGAAGAAGACGATAAAATTCCGATTTTTTCTGGAGTATCTGAGGAAAGCTTCGGCCAGCATAGCAGTTGTCTGCACCGAAATTTGAACCCGGGACTCCACAAATACGAAGCATGAGTTTTAACCACTTCACTACCGCGACGTTCATTTTTATTTATTACCGGCTGTTCGGAGGTAACCAATGGTTTTTGCATGGTTACACTGAGCAGCAGGCAGAAATTGGAGTATTTTAAAACTTTGACGATGGGGGACTGAAGAAGGTCGAGACGTTCCAGAGAATAAATAAATGAGGCTTGGGTAAAATTAAATTTCCTGGTCGTCCGCCTCTGTGTAAATCTGTAGGGAGCCGTTACACAAGCCTGCTACGGTGATCTCACGCAGATACGCACTCGAAAAGACTCCATCTTAACTCTCATTGCGATGTTTTCTTTCAATTTTTTTAATGGTTACTACATGAGAAAACTTAAAAGAAATTGCGTTTTCGTACCGAAACCCGTCGTTAAAGATTAGAGTTATTAGTGCCATGGGATCTGAGCAGTCATAAGAGAAGTTATATCACCAGAACGTCCTTTCCTATGTACCAACACCACGTAATTAAATTGGTCCATACTGTTCTCTCGGAAGACGTACGTCAGTTACAAGAACAGCGTAAGAAGTCGGTGATAACAATTGAGTTTACACACGGCGTCAATAAATACCCTTGAAATTACAATGTTTCTAATTACTGAAGTACTTTTAAGATCAATAACGTATATTTTGAGGTAATAAAGATTTTCTGAACAAGAAATACATGACAATTATATGCATAATTACATATATATATACTAGTGTGAAAACAGACGGAAATTCAAACTAGTCTCATAATTTGATGTAAATTTACTTTATAAAGCTCATAAATGTAAATTAGTTTTCATGGTCTCTCTACACTACATGATCGGATTGTCATGCTGTGTGTATTGTGGTACATACAGAGAACCTATTAAAATTACCAGAAGCTATTAAAGCTTTAACATGAGCAAAGAACAGCTCATGGGACCGACCATGTCTGTTTGTTGCGTCTTTAATCACATAACTACAATTACCTTGGATCACACTGTTGCAATTTTTTTCCCTTGTTAGCCCTGATGACGACATTGCCTGTGATGTGGCATAAAGAACACCTTAGGAATTTTAGTGTACTCCTATCTTGCTTTCATTGTTTAGCCATCAACAGTCACGCCTCCTATTATTTATTTAGTGTTCTGTCTGACGACAGGTCCATATGAACAGGATCCTTCCATCCTTTTCTCGGACTGGGATCTGTTCATATACGTTCTTGGCAGATGATCCAGAAGTGGTTTGCCATTGCCTTCTTCTGTGTGTGAATGGAGTAATTGTTGGGATGCCACGGAGGAAAACTCCGTGTTGCCTAGACCACGGCCTTGCCCAACACAAGTTATAAATTCGGGCACCGCCGGGAATCGAACCCGAGACCCCAGGATTACAAGGCCAGCGTTCTAACCGCTAACGCCTCCTATGAGGATAATTCTATTTTCCAACGTAAAGAAAAACACGGAACCAAAATTTAAAAATCACCAATACTAACAAACCTTTACAGCAGGGGTGGCCAACCCAAATGATCTTTCGGGCCACTTTGGAAATGCATCATAACTCCGCGGGCCACATATAAAATTATATATCCCCATATTAGATTTAGATACACTATAGACATTTTTTTGGAGTGAAAAATTGAAACATAATGAGTTATTATTATTGTGTTTACTATTATTCTTACATGTAAACATAGATAATATAATAATAATGATACTAAGCGTACATTTTGTAAAAGTGTGATGAATTTCGCGGGCCGGAAAAATGTTCAAGGCGGGCCACATGCGGCCCGCGGGCCGCGGGTTGGCCACCCCTGCTTTACAGATTCAATACAACATAATTACAACATTACACTTTAAACACTAACATAAAGGAAGTCAAAGGTGAAACCGCTATAACACACATAACCAACACACACGATTGGTTGTGGTCGTTTTTGTGCGTTTAGGTTTGCCTAGCCTCGAGGGCAGATGTATGTCATTACTGTTTTGCAGCTTCTGCAAATGAGTCCCCATGGTCAAACAGACACACACTGGTTTTATAAATACGATTAACTATATCTACGTAACATTACAACTGCAAGAGTTAACGTGTTTTTTTTATCGTAAGGGATTCCGACGATGGCATAATAAAATACGTATTACTAATTTTCAAAGGATGTCGCCCAGGCAACGCACTCACCATCAGAAATAAACTCGCTATAAGGACACAGCAGTGAGATGCGAAATGACATCAGTTTGAATATCATTGCTGTACCATTTATCTCTTATTGGTGAGCGGTGCAACCAATATATTATTCAGACACGTGAATACACGAAGATCTCAGAATCTGCATCTTTTATTTTATTCTAGATATGAAAACATGACTACGGGATAGAAGAGGAAGAAGAGATATGCATATATCTACAATCTACGTCGTGAGCGAGGACTCATTGTTGCGTCGGTTTTAAATTTCACGGTGGAGCGTTTCGAGATGGGCTCAAGGGAGTTCTCGAGAAAATAATGAGCCTCTTCTCCTCGCTGTCTTCTAGCACGAACGCTCACCGTCTCTGTGTGCCATTTCTCGGGTCTTGCTTGGTACATGGTTCACAATAGTTGATACGATCGAATTTATGATCCACGTAAGATAAATAACCCAAAGCATGCACTTCTACTAGATATTTTTTAAACGAGATATTCATAAGATGTATTTTCATACGTCGTTCAGTAAAGTACAGACAAATTGCTTACTGTGAGATCTAGGTCACAACGTACAGAATAGAACACAATTAGAATTGTTGGACGGGATGATATCAGAAAGTGCAGACTCATATTATTTAAATAAAAAAATAAATGCTAATTTGTAGACGTTTGTTGTCAGAACTTTGTAAAATAATACATACAGCTAGAAAAAAAATATTATATCAAATTTCTATCGCCGTGTACAATTTCGTAAACTGTTTCTATTGCAACACGCCGTTATTTCGTCTGAACAGAGATAAAATGTCGTAGATTGAAACAAGGCAATGGCGTATTACTCAGGAAAACCAATCTCTATGAGACTGCCGGAACCAGACAGAAAGAGAGAGCGAGAGAGACAGTGACAAGCGGTAGACCGTAAAATTAAAATAAAATCTGAAGGAGATGAAGTTGACCAAGTTTCTTTCCTGTTTCGGTCATAAAGACCCCACACCCTACCTAACACCACTTGAAGTTGGTACACACATTTTTTGTGAAGACAGAAAATTTAATATAGATGAGATACGAAGTTATCACGGCGTCGAATATGAATATGACTGTCTTCCGGGATGTTGCACCAGCGTGGCCTGGTAGATATCGACTGACATTAGAGGAGCATACTACCTTGATCATCAGGATTATAAGTACCAACTACCCTGATGATGGAGATACTCTATTTTTGGCTCATATGTAACAGAAAAATATTTTAAAGCATTAATATGATGGAACACCTCTTTAATTTACTGTATTAACGTTTTAACAAATGATTTTAAGCTCAATGTTTTCAATATTTAGAGTCATGTTAAAAATTGTTATTTTTAAAAACCAAGGAGGGGCTTGGGTTAACAGCAGGATGAAGGAAATAGGTCTATTTAATAACTTCACAATTCGTATTTCGCTCGAAAATATTATAGCGTGGCAATACAGAAATTTATAAGGGCAGGGCATGTACCATGGGAGAGGACGTACATGTACATACGACTGGAGCAGCAAATGTAGAAGGTAGAAAGAAATTACTAAGGATATGAGGCGTATTAAAAAAAATGGTGGTTTCTTGTGAACACAGCAATAAACATTCGGGTTCCATAAAATTCGGAGTGTTTCTTAACTAGATAAGCGAGTGTCTCGCCTATATGGAGATCGCTGCAACTAAACAGCTATTTTTGCTAATAATCTCTCAGCCCACACGATGTATGATGAAAGCCCCTGCAATCGCTGCAGCCCAGTTAACACTACAGTACGGCGGGACCGCGATCGTCCGAACATGTAAGCAGGATTTGTATTCGAAAATTTAAATCTTAACCGCATTGTGTTACATATGATCGGACTGACAGTGTAGCTTCCAAAGTGTTACACCACTGACGCATGTAGCAAATTCTCTACAGACATTCTAAATATTTGTATGCAAACTTACCTGATCGCTGTCATGTCCCTGCCAGCTGTCATTGCTCTGAAACAGAAAAGAGGAAAGTCATTAGGACAGAGTCCAATATTACGCCACCATACAGGAATTACTGGAAACAAAATAACATGACATGAGCTCTACAATGAACGGTTCCATTTCACGAAAGAATCACTATGGACGTCTTAAAATTAGGAAGTAATGTTCATAAAAGCGTCTGATAAATTCCGACCCCGATGACGTAGCGGTTTTAAAGCGCACACGGTATTAAACCATTCGAACACTGGGCTTGAGGGTTCGATTCCCGCTTCAGACATGGAAGAATTTGTCTTTTGTGGTATAGGAGGACGTTGTTGGCGTACTGCAAAGGAATGAATCGTCCTAGGAATGAAGGTGTCGGAACAGGCGAAAATGCTATAATGCATTTCCATAACTGATTCTTATTATAGAAAATCAAAATCTCGAAATAATAATAATAATAATAATAATAATAATAAATATATTGTCAAGAACACAACACTAGCGAAAGAAATTTTTGTGTAAACTTAAAAATGTCCAGCGACATATATTCGATGTTTGGTTTAATGAACGTAATGGACAGTCTACTGAAACTAACTAGACTGCTGCTGTATTTGATATAGTAATAGATTTGGTTTTTTAAAAGTATACTGTGACGCGATAAATTAAAGTTAATTAAAATGTAACTGATACCGATAGGTATTCCTACAATTTTACACAAGTCACTAAACTAAATGATTATTACTAAGTTTTGTTTTCAGATGAAAAATTCCTAACGTGATGGTAGCACTCCAGCTTCGTATTCGGGAGGTCCTTGATTCAAATCTCGGCCGAAGATTGTGTATCCTAAGTGAGATTTTCAGGTAAATGCCTGTATAGTATCTTAAATTAGACCACAACCGCTTCATTCCTCTATTTTCCAATTCATTATTTAACAGTCATCCTGATATTCAACACCATGCAATATGACCTACTGATATCGTCGTTAATTAAATAAATGGAACAAAACTAATATAAATTCTTTAGTTACAGATTTGTTTTATCCGCATGATTTGTGTTACAGACTCATTCTCTGTGCTCAAAGAGATGACTGCGTCTGTCAGCATCATCACCATTAATTAATCTGCTTTGTCCTGCTGTCATTACAAATATGAAGGACGGGACACTCATTTTGACTCTTTCATGCTATCGTCCGTAGTCATGACATCTGAACTTCACACAGCTACAAACAGCACTTAGGAACAGAAAACATCACGCAGGGTAATTTGCGACTCTGAAGGCCGACGGCTCTTGATACAAACGTCATTACCAAAGTGATGTCTGAATGTAAACAGACCTTTAAAAAGTGTAAAATGGGGAACTGTATTCAGCGGCACATTCGTTGAAGGGTTTGACTGTCATTTAGGACAGGAGTCGTCCGCTCATTAATGAGAGAGATTACGAGAAATGTATTTGTCATCACACAGTCGGGGCCTGCTAATGGCAGCGCTTCGTAACTGGGTTAAATAGTGAAACACAGGTCCAGGAAAGACGTACAAACGAGAAGCAGCATTTGAAAAGGAAAATCAGAAGTATAATTTGCAACGTGAGGGCAGAGTATATATCACTGAAGAAGACAGAGAAAACGAAACTGAATAAATGTAATTTTTGATAATTCTAATTTTACATTTTAATCACAAAGTACCTGTAACATCAAACACGAAAAAATGTTGTCTTAGCCGTTTGAAAAAACCCCTCTCTAATTTAACCATTATAAAATTAACAGTTCACAAAATATAATTTATTGTGAAGCCCTAATTTCCGTCAATACTACTGCAGGCTTCTTCACCTGCTCCGTCTCACAATCGATCTCCATAAGTTCCATCTTAATGTTATCTCCAAACTCCCCGCTCTCCAAAACCTACCCTCACCAAAATTCTATACACATTTCTTACCTTCATGAAGCTGCAATATTACTCTATAAAATCATTATGTGATGGAAATAACGGGCACCATACGTTCTAAAAACATCATATGTCAGCAGATTTGTCGATTCGATTCGATCTGTTCGAATCAATTTTAAAGGAAAGTGAGAGTCCTTAAAATTTCAAAACTCCTTCAAAATAAGAAAAACTGTGTAAATGCACAACGCTGAAACTCTTTGAAAAGTACTTACTTTACTCAGTCCTTGTCTGAAATACGTAGCATCGAAATGTCATAATACAATCTACATTTGTGTTACGTCGCCCATTATATCGGAACCTGTTAACGTCAAATAGACTTCTCTTGCATTAAAAACGTCCACTCAATTTTAACCACAATATTTAATGTCTGCTGCCGTCATATTCATGTTAGTGCCAACATTTCTGACTGCCCCGATATGTTCGCTTTAGTACGAAGCTATTTCGCATTAACCGAACATGCACGGCCTCTCATTTTATTAGCGAAATAAAATTGAAAGCTTTTCTCTCCATCCTTTTTTCCCCGTCAGCACCTTCAGTGGATATAATTTTGCTTCACGAAATAAAATTTGACATCACTGCCGTAAGCGAATGTCTGTTTAGTATGCATTTGAAGCAAGAGGCTGATGATGTATGTGGCAGTCGTGTGTAACTTGCAGAAAATCCTAACAAGCCATTTTGAGCAGTTGATTTGATTAACAGTTAATGGTTTAAGATTGCTTTATGTACGGCCGGTGGTATACGCATAACAGCAACACGACAAAATTTTAAATACATTAAACAGTAAAACTTACAAATAAATGCATAATTAAAATGAGGGTGGTACATCAGGTTTGTTGATTTTAAATGTATTCGAGAGATATTCACCTAGAATCTCGACCGCGATACAATCAGAAGCGACTGAGAAATTCTGTAGTCTTACATTGCTCCCCCAAGTCAATTCCGGAACAGAAACATGAAATATTCTAAAACTGTGTACGTAAGAACTATATCCTACTCACGTAATAATCACATCAAGAGATTCTCAAGAACCTCTTCAATGAATACACAGTTGTTAAATACCTTATAAACCAACAAACTAACCATAATGTGGATTTTAATCATGGTAGACTTGACAGATGCAGACTTCAAAGGCCGTGTTCTCAGAAGAAGCAACTGAAACGTACCTGTGTATTTAAATGCAATAGAGTCAAAAATAGGCCACGATTTCAAGAAATCATAAAGCTGAAATGAACACAGCTGCGAAGTGATACAAAACACTTTAAATTTGGTGAAAGCTTAAAGTTTATTTTTATAATTTACGTATTTAGAAGTGCAGAATATTCGCAACATTTCAGGGTTATCTTCTTTAAATCGGGACATAATTGTAAGTCATCCCGTATAATTCTTGACATTACTTTAGAAAATAAATTGTAAATTAAAACATAAAACTTGATTTTCACTGGTATCGTGTGCTCGAGACTTCAAGTTCTTTTAAAAGAAATAGCATATGGAAGAGATTTTCACTGGTATCGTGTGCTCAAGACTCCAATTTCTTTTAAAAGAAATAGCATATGGAAGAGAATGTAGATCTACCTATTATCTGGGCAGAGAAACAGATTGTGCACAGAAAAAATCTGCATATTGACAATTCTCGTAATTCACATCCTTTGTCTAACATCCTATAACTGAAACAACCGATGACGTCGGTTGTCGTACGATATATTATGTGTAGGCAGCTAGAAAATTAGGATCACGGTTTCTAACCAAGTTCAGACTTGTATGTCAGCTTTTTGTGTTTTGTCCAGAAATAGAGACTTGCTATTTTGGTATAAACAAACCTTTCCCACCGCATTTAATTAATTTCGTTCTTTACCATCCTTGTTGTATTTACCCGTCTACTTTCATGGTTCTGTGTCTCCACCCCACCCCCCCCATAGTCGAGGCTGAGGTCTGCCCTTTTCTATTGGCTCCCTTGCTTTCACTATATCCTAACCCTTTTCGTCCGGCCAAGGTTCTATGTTGTCCGTCAGCTTCCGATACTCAAACCAATTCCTCGCGTGCGGCTTATTTATCGTCTTAATGAAGGAGGCAGCAAGGACCTCTGAAACGTCGGTAAATTTCTACCAGACTACACGGCGCAACAATTCAGAAGACATTCAACTTCATAGTCGCCGCCGTGAGAACTTCAAATCAAACTTGGCCTATTTTATAACACCGCCTGTCAACTGCGATAGAATTTCACTGTGTAGTAACAATGAGAAGCAGAGAAACACGACTCGGGAATAACTCGGTTAGAAATGTTATCTTTTATTTTAAATCTTTCCCGTTAGGAAACAACCAAGAACATTTTTCTGGAGTCAGCACTACAGCAAACCCATTATAACTCTAACCAATTTAACTTCGTTCTCAGACAAAGTTCGCGAAAGCCTGGTGTGCGTTAGTGGCTAAGGACCAAGCAACTTATCTTGTCTTTTCTGACACCATCTTGTCTAACCGTGTCTTTTCTTGACTAAGCGGTGTGCGTCCAGCCTTATGAGACATCAATAAAAGACAAAACTGGCGACTGGTTACCGGGCTACAAGACCTCAGCTGGGGATGATGAAAGTGTCGGTCGATTGGATGGATGGGAATAATATTCTGTACAGATGCGGCCACCACTAAAGTCAAAACAAACAATATGACCTTCATATTTTTCATATTAGCAACAAGCTGGAAACCCAATAAAAGGATTCAAACAACGTGCTACAGTCACAAAACGCATAGGAGATATATTATTGCATTGAATATGCAAATATATATGAAAGATCAAAAACAATTTTATACAACATTACAGAATTTACAGAGCACATTTTTTCGTATGAGCTATGATATTAAGGTAAACTGTACAGAAAGACGAACACTCGGACACAGCGAGAAAGGTTTTTACTTTCAATGCGTTATTTTTTAAAAAAAGTAGGGTATATAAAAAGGAAATGCCCAGTCTGTTCGTCCATCAGCAGATTTTATCTCTAAAAGTACCTAAATTTCGATAAAATTTATATCGTGGCTGCAAAAACCTCAGTCATGAGACAGAGTAGAGCGGATAAGTTTGGAGAGCCTGGTGCATTCAAAATACAAATCTGTATCGACAACTTACTCGACAGAAGTATTAAAACAAGTCCAAAAAAAGTTAATTTTACAAAAAACGTTCTTGTTTTAGATCTGCAAAAGGTTGAAATTCATTTTTAAATTCTTGGACCTAACATCTGAATAAAACATGGAATTATAGACCTGCAGTAGGAGATACAACGGAAACATCAATCACAACATATGATTCGACACACTTCTACTATTTACCATTTGATTGCTTAAATTTTGATTGTTCTAAATGTGGTCGTTTCGAGTACGCAGCAAGAGACTGCAGCTAGATGGTACCAAAACGTATTTGATTTTTGTAACAGTTCTGAAAGTTACGAAGGAAGGTTTAGGTATTGATAGAACAAGCTTTTATGCAGTGTTTAACTGTAGGACTTACAGACGAAGAGAAACGTTTGAAAAATATTAAAACTGACAAACGCAATGTCATCCGTCCAAACAGTCCTGCCAAATGTCTAAACTGATTAATAATTTTAGACGTAATTCTGAACTATTACAGACCGAAGACCAAATCCCAAGAGCTTAAGCTGATGATACGAGGTGCGATCGGAAACTTTCCAGACTGTGTCAATAGAGGGCGAACCGGATGTAGTACGAGCTTCTGCCGCTAGGGAGTGCGGCCTACATTCATAGTGAATCAGTGTGCCAGCCGGCATCATCGAATTAGCATTTGTTTCTTACTTACGGGCGTTTTGGTAGTGCATTACACCGAACCTCCTGCGATTTCGGAATGGCGTGTGCATCAAATTTTGCCAAAGACTCGCCAAAACGGCTACGGAAACCTATTAAATGCTAAAGCAAGCATTGGGGAGTCCGCAATGGGTCGTGCACAAACTTTTGTGTGGCATTCACGTTTTAAAAATGGCCGAACCTCTGTCGATGATGACGAGCGTTCTGGACGACCATCTTCGAGCACAACGCCCGAAAATGTTACGAAGATTCGGCAGGCCATTCACGAAGATCGACGTCATACCATCAACGACTTGTGCGACATTGCTGGGATAGGCTATGGGACCTGTCAGCTGATTCTAAAGGAAGAACCCCACATGCGACGCATCGCAGCCAAGTTTGTGCCAAGGCTCCTGTCTGAGGACCAGAAGCAGAATCGACTTCTCGTTTGTCAGGAACTCAAAGATCTTGCAAGAACCGACCCCAACTTCCTTTCTAAGCTCCGTGTGACTTCTTACTCTTCCCAAAGATGAAAATTCAGCTAAAGGGAAGGAGATTTGAGACGATAGAAGAGATTCAGGCAGAATCACAGATGGTGCTTGACAGACTAAGTAGAATAACTTCTGACATTTTGATAAAATAATGTCCATACGCTCATAATCAATATTACACAAAATATCAGTAAAAAGTTGTAAAATACAGCGGTGAGATTTGGGTGTACGACGAATATACAACAGAAAAACAGAAGTAGCATAAACGATAGTTCATGTTCATTGGCTGGGATTAAGTAGGACATACACAAATAAATAAATAGAAAATTTCGTCCAAAATTTAGATCGATAATAGAGATTACTATATGAGGAAGACAGACAGCCGAGAATTGGATGGAATTCTAAATATACAGAATGAAGAGTCAAAAGAGACGAAGGAAACAGAATTTTTTGGCCGGTACAAAGATCAAAACAAAAATAAACAAAGAAGAAAACATTTATAATTCAGCGACAAATTTAATAAGACAAGATGCATGCAATTATCGTTAACAACGATCTATGCTCGAAGGCAGTGACTTTACCGTCGGATTTCTGTCATGGCTGCCCCGTGACGAAAGTCACAGAGGAGTTTCAAACAGATAATTATGGCACGATCATAGTCCCGAAACAACAGCTTGAGGGCAAATTAATTTTACTGTGGAATGTTTCAGCGTGTTCAATAATCGTGTAT
>NW_019059889.1:122673-133350 GCF_000696155.1 Zootermopsis nevadensis
AATTGTTATATCACTCTAGAAACAGAATGCAAAACTTTATGATTTTGATGTATTTTTATCTGAATGCTGCAACAGTAATTTTGTTTTAAAATATTCCATTAAGGACATTCTGTGGCGTTACGGAAAAGTAACGGGATTTCGCAACAAACTTTCAACTTTTTCCGGCTTTGTAACAACGGTGTTTCAATTTTGTCACGTTTCGAATACACAGGCCTATAACATCACATGATGATAGTTTCAAGACACCAGATGACGGTTTTGCAAACGGAACGGATACTTTGCTAAGGGCAGATTCTGATAACAGAGCTTTGTAAGCGGTTTGAACCTTTGAATTCTAATATAAAATAATCGACTAATGCTGTAATCACAAAATTTGTAGGCATGGCATAAAACTGATTCTATTTCTGTTCAATATTAAAGTCAATACATGACCAAACTTTGCGGTCGAGTGATTATCATTTTTATTCGTATTCGGGAGGTCTCTGGTTTAAATCTCGGCCCAGATACCGCCTCTCCTGACAAGTTCTTCGTGTTTTCTCTCAGTCACATCAAACAAACGTCGGGACAGTACCTTAAATTAGTCCACGGAATGGGCGCTGTTCAGAGCTACGTTAGTGGAGTCCACTTGCCATTCAGGCAGACATTTCACATTCCAAAGTTACAGAACAATGTTTTAATCAGACATAAACGGTCCGACAAAGGTAATCAGTTATCGATCAGGCTATTTGGAAGCTTCCCAATCGTCCAGCTAGCTTCTAAGAGGAAATAACTCCAAATCGGAAAGCGATTAGAAACTACAAACCGAATAGGACACGGCAACAGCGAGTCTGGCCCGTATTCGAGAGATACGCGGTGTGGATCTTTGTTGAGGAATCGGTTAAAGTTTTCTTAATTTTCCTCAGACTTTCAATGCACATTTCGCGAGCAAATAAGTTGTAAGAAGAACGTATAGTGCTTAATTTCCTTTAAATAGTTCCGTTTAAAATATGTTTCCAGCGATAATTAATATTAACCATAGGTATATAATTTAATAAACTGTTTTACGTTGATTTTCCGCCACTAGAGCCATGCCTCTAACAGATTTCGATCTAACTGAAATTCGTTATACATAAGCATGCTGTGACCACGTTTGTAAATCCGAATATACAAACGCTTAATAAACAGACTCTTATGTAACTAAAAACTGTACTAGCAAACCAAAATTGACATGCAGTCATGATTCACTTGAAGTCAGTAAACAGAAAAGAGTATAACTTCTCGTGCGGTCAACATACTATCAAGTTATAAAATTACGTAAAAATTCCTTTTACAAAAATCAAATTTTACACCAAAGACCTGTTACGGAAAGTTCCAGAATATTTCGGTCCCTTTGTTGATGTTAAAGCCCTTGTTTCACACTGAAGCATGTCTCATTTTGTTTCTATTTATACACATGTAAACGTTTATAAATTCCAAAAATTTATAACATAAACTTTTCGACTATGTAAACACTTGACTTCGAAGTTCATTTTGGTAAAGTATATAATGAAAATAAAGTCCCTGGCGAGAACTGTAAAAGACGCGAACCGAAATATTTATGTTAATAAATTACCACTAACTACTCGGCTATGATTAACGATTATACTCGATTGCGTTTAGAGGGTTAATTGCATATCGAGAGCGTATCCACCAAACGACATATTTGGTTTAACAAACAACAGTGACCAGCAAGTACCTAAACAAATTTTAACAGTGGAATCTAAACTAAATCAGAATTTTCCAAAAATGTTATTTAAGACTCGAAAGTGGTTCCGCTTTTATGCTATTTTGTGGCGTATAAATAACTTTCAGGCAAGTTCTGTTGCTCGCGGAAGCACGGGCAGTTAAGGGAATAAAGCTGTAGACAACACAGTTTACATATGCAAATATAAAATAAATAATCTAATACCCCAGTTTCCATAACATGACCGCTACAAAGGAAGAAACGACTTCAAGTAACACATTACCGGGATATAGACTACAACCCTTACATTCTCCACGCATTCCATCCCCAAGCAATTAATTACAGCCTAAGACAGGGGTCACGTAATTAAGAGAACCTATTACATATGAGCTTACGTGGGGAGAATGAGAGTGGGTGAGTTACTTCTGACTAGTTAACCATATCAAGACCATAACGCCGGTTGCTGTCGGTTACCACTAGTGAGTTTCCAGACAAATTCTCTGAGACCAGTAGAGTTACGGACAATTATTACGAACGTTCCAAAACATCCCCTGGCAAAGATCGTCGGCAGAGAAACAAGGGTACTTCAAGTAACTTTTAGCTACGCGTTCCCTAAGGAAAACTTTACTCCTTCTAACACAGCAAACAGCAACACATCTGGGAATCTTTCTTCAAATTCATGGAAGCTCAACTTCCTTACTGGAAAGTTTAGAAACTGAAACAGACCTATACCTACAGGAAAGAAGTGAAAACATGCATCTATATATATATCTTTTACGGAAAATGAGTTATGAGATAAACAAACATAAAGTTGGTGGTAATCGGGCTTCGGGCCTGTGTACAAAAACATCCAAAAAGAAATTAATAATAGGTTGGTCAATGGATTATTACAAAACTTCGCGGTGTTATATGGACTGTTGAAGTTAACGCTGGCCCAGTGAGATACGTTAACACAACTCTGATCAACGAATTCGGAGAATATATAACAGGAAGTGATTTCGACCAAATTTAAGATACTACTCCAGAATATTCCTGGAGGGACTGCAGAACATTAAAGAAAGGTCTAATTAAAAACAGCAGCTCCCGGACTTGGATTGGAACGAAATTAAATCCAGTTTATACAGCAGTACCAACCAGCGTAGTACTAAACAGTTCTGCACTGAAATATTAAAAAACTATTTATTTAGTTTTTTGTTTTTACAGGTCTATCACCGAATTTTACGGAAAGGTTAGCACTTGACAACTGATAAACATGGCACAGACTTATCCACCCTCAAAAATAGATTAAACCTACATCACTAAATACTCAAACTTTAAAATCCCGAATATTTGGGCGTGAGATAATGAGCCCTGTAGGCCCACAACAAATTGAATAAACTCAAAGCAAAAGTTAATAAAACAGTAAAGGTAAAAAATCGAATGTAAATCAACGGTGTGATATGTCAAGTTACGTACAATAAAGTGTACGTTGACGCTATATATTGATATAAGGCCTAGTCGAGGTCAGAACAGACTAAACATTTGCAAATAACAAGATATGTATGTCTTCAAAATGTTGGTTGGAACGCCTCATAAAATGAGCTTGTTGGAAGAATGAATTCATCGCCCTGATGACGGGGGCAGCATGACCTCTGAAACGTTGGTGGCCATCTACCAGACTACACGGCGCAACAACCCAGAAGAAAGCAATCTTCAAAGATACTACACGGCTAAGAATAATTGTAGATAATACATAAACAGTTAAGTTGTCCCTGTTATTAAGCAACGCAATGTGAAGAGGTAGGGGACTATGGAGGTAAAACTCCGAATATTCTTAACAGGACATGAGTGGGCAGGCTTTAACCCCGGAGAAAGTACTACTAATGCCATCACTCAGAAGGTTGGTTGGGCATCAGATTCTGTAAAGATGTGGAAGCGAAAAGAAAAACTGACCAGCTTCAAGTATTATTACAGGTGAAATGACACTCTTTGAGACTTGCAGTAAGAAGAATCTTATATCTGCGCTGTACATATTTCTCGCGCTCATATCCCGTGTTATCTTTAGGGAGATACCTGAAGCCGTTCCTAAGTTTCCTTGATTCGCGGAAACAATACTTTCGAGGAATCCCTGTGGAGCCATTACACGTTACAGGATCAGGTAATTAAAAGACAATTAAGACCACGAAATAAACTGGTAGTTTATTGAGTTAGCTGAAAACTGTTTTAATATAGAAGAAATATGGCTGCAAAAATTTCTTCTTCTTGCTACTTTTTTACACTATATTTAATAAAAACAATATTCTTTTCCCACATGAATCTAAAACTTGCTCCCACGCACTGAAGGAAAACACTGATTCAGGGTGTTTGAGAACACAGTGATGAGGAGAACACTTGGACCTAAGAGGGCGAAAGTAATAGGATGATAGAGAAAATTGGATTATGAAGAGGTTCACAATTTGAACTCTTCGCCAAACTCTGCTACGAAAATCAAGGAGGATTAGACGGGCGGGGCATGTGACATATGGAAAGGATGAGAAACGGCCAGAGCATTTTAATCGGGAAACTTGAAGGGAGGATAATGCATTTCTAGAATACTTTGTTGGATATTGTCCATTGTCTAATATATATATATATATCATATCATATAAAACGTTTCGTGGTCTAGTGGTTAGTGTTAAAATGTTACTCTGCTAACTAGTTATTCACACGGCTAGCAAATGTTCATTACAATAACACGACAGAGGAAATACATTTGCGTGGTTTGTTATTTTATGTTTCTCGGTGAAAGGTATGTAAAATCAAATGTGATATCGTAGGATGGTTTTGAACGATAAATATGCGATGTGATTGTTACATTATACGATCGTGGCACGTTATCCTGAAGTTCAAAAAGATAACTTGAAGAAAATCATGAAAAATCTGTCACGAATGGTTTCCGAATTGAACGGCTTTACAGTTCAATGCGTTATCTCTGCGCCGTATTCCTATGTTCTCGTTATGAGAGGCACAAATGTGTTTAAACTGAAGAGATACCTAGGCGTACCCCCATTTTCTCCCTTTCATTTTTTTTTCTTTTCAAGTCCTCCCGTGTGTCACATTGGCTCGAACGGTTCTCGGAAACGCCTATCCGATGTACAATGCAAGTCGAAAGTTCTTTCTTTAGAATGGAGAAAACTTGGCAGAGAATCTACTTACCTCCTCCTAATGTAAGATCTGAAATTTCTGAAGCTTTCCTTCCATTACCCAGCTATGCTTTCCTGGCCTGATGCTAAGTATAAGAGGAGAGGTCAGATCAGTCTAGTCATCGTACCATAAAGACGTACATGGTGAGCTTCATGCTTCGATTACCTTTACCCGTCATGAAAATATTCCCGTACCTGTGTACGAGGCGTATTTGTTTTTAAACGCTGATATAAAAATACAGAACAGAAATGAGTGGGTTTTCACAGCGTAACATAACTAATTCGCGTTCGGGGCGTATCCATGAATAATAATAATAAACAAATACATAATTATAATTTTTTATACAGACACGCAGCACGCATGCTTAAATCTAGACTATATTTTTCACAAAAACTTAGACGATGATTCAAATGATCAAATCAGATGTTTTAAAACCACATACTTATTGTGTATGTTCAGTGCACAGCAAATGTAACTCTGCAAAGATATTTATTCACCTTTGAACCTTCTCCTGAAATATGATGTTTGGCGACATAACCTCTTCTCAGCAATACCGCATAAATAAGATACACTAGGAGGACATACATGGAAACGACAGTGTGTATTTTAAGGTATAATCCCAAAAGTTAAGTTGAGGGACTGAAGGAAACCACAAAATGCCTCAGCGAATAGAACCGACTTATGAGTCGACAAGCGAACCCTGAAACAGGAGTTCTGACGTGTTCACAGCGCCGTTATGTTAATATAAACGATGCAGGTAGATAAGACGATTTATATGCCTAGAAAAGGACTCGTGAGAGAGGGAATTTGCAGGAGAAACGTGATGTTAACTTCCTTTGTGGGTTTGTTACAATTTATCTTACGCTGAACACCTTCACTGAGACAGATGAGACTGTTTAGTTAACAGATAGTATTCATGTCGGTCCTAATTGAAGATTCCACCCTTCAGTACATATAAAGCACTTCCGTGATCCTGAGCAGAAATGCGCTGTGTTAGCTGTTCTTAATCCTCATAGGTTTACGTATCACTTCTTGTTCTTCGGATTTCACCGAGAACAACCAGAATGCATTAAGAAAACAATCGAAGCTTGTGAGATTGAGCTCATCCATCTACTAGCACTCACAGCTGCTCCACATGCAGAATCCCTGCAGACGCTACTATTTGCACATGTGACTGAAGCACTCCTCATGGACGTCGAATTGAATAATCTACTTATATCATATGGATAAATACTTTAATCAAATAACACGTAACACTAACATTAAAATGATGTCACAAAACAATGGCGCATCTTGATTTATAAATAACATGTTACAAGTTGTATTTGTCAAGACTTTGTAAAAGGTCTAATGATTCACAAAATGTTTACGTACTTATTTATTATTACTACATAATCCTTCAATCAGGCGCGTCATTGATGCAAATAACAGATATTAGCGGACATTTTTCGCAAAAACTTTGTCTCTTTTGGGGACACCTTCTCGTTACTGCGAGTTGTTCAAAGGATTATATGTATTTGGTTTTGCTTCGTTCTCATCTTTCTATTGTTTATGTACTATATATATTATGTCTTGCTGTGCTGACTCTGTAATGGGTTCCCGTAGTTGTCGTCAGCACGTTAAAATAAAGAATTGAACTTAAAATTAATTAAATTATCATCATACCATATCTGGCCGTCAGCCTGGAATAAAAATTGCCCCTAAGATATTATGACTATTAATATTCTATCATCATATAAGTTACGCATTACGTCACATAGACGTAGGTGGAAACACAAGTAGGCCCATAACTTAAAGCGTTATTAACTTCATCACTAAACAGTGGCGAGAAGGCTGAAAGGAAAACAAACCTACCGTAAGTTAAAACCGGCCATTAAGTAACACACCAAGGAAACTAGCATTTTATTTGTTACTCCGACATTTTAATCTATTTAATTTTTCGTAATTATCACTGTCTCCTAAGGACACTTTCTCGATTCGGGAAAATGTCTACACTGATCAATTGTTCGGTTAAATTTTGGTCTAAATTATTTTTTATTTGTGTCGTACACTTTTGTCAGTGTTTCTCTGTTATACACACTTTTTTGTTGGCAAACACTAATGCAGGAAATTAAATGAATTGTATCCTTTCTGTACTGCGAAGTGTCTGTTTTGAAGATTCTACTTCAGGAAACGAGGAAAGCCCGACTCTTTTCTCGTTCGGTCCATGACACGACGAAGTATAGGCTCATACGAGTACCCGTTTTGACATTATTTTAACGCCGGATGCACATCGACTTCAGTAACCAACAACTGTGAAATCGATGAAAGAACTGAAGACGTTTTACGGCACGAGCTGTTGAGCACCGTTTCTTAGTCGCAGTCGAAAAACGGAGAAGAGAAGGCGACATACACACCTCCGGAAATCTAAAGGAAAACGTGACAGACTGTGGAGGAAGCAGGCTATGCCATTTATAAATGGTTTATAACACTGAAGTCTAAATCACACACGAAACGACAAACTCTCACGGCCAAAATCTTTCACAGTTTTTCGCAGTTCGCTGAATTCCTTGCAGACAAATAACGCTATTCCTTTAAAATATCTTAGACTTGTGGATTTAATGGCGGTAAATATTTCTCAGGCTGAGGATTAGGACGATAAGTTCCTTCGATACGTTGATAATTATTGATAACACTACATGCCGTCAGAACGTGGAAGTATACAATCGTTTTCCTTTCGAATACCGTAGTTCATGAAGGATTCCTTCCTTATTCCCACCAATTACAGAATAAAAATCAGACGGTGACAGAGCAAAGGGGCAGGCCTGTAAGTCTAAGAAATACAGTTCATAAAACAATTTTCGAAAAGTTATCATAAATCAGGTTTACTGATTTTTAAAACATAATGAACGATTATACAAATTCCACATAAATATAAAGCTGAAGTAATAGTCTTACTAAATTACAGTTTATATGAATTACAGGCCGTGAAGTTGAAATGATAATTCTGCTGTAATATTTTTACTTATAACCCTTTATCCTGGCATCGGTGAATTGATTTGAAACGCGTTTGCCACTTGCTACATGCTATTCGCACATTTTATAGTGCAGTTAACTGGATAAGAAAATATGTTCATTTTCTTAATGCACGACGCTATATCAACTGATTTAGTCACGTAACGTAGAGTGATTCATGGTAGGATTTTGTGGATAATGTATGTGTAGGGATCTGGGTGGCCTTGGTATATCTTCAAGCAGAATATTCTGAAATGTGCGTAGACAGCAAAGAAACCACAACAAAAACAACCCTATGACAGGTATTCGAACCAAGTATCTGTCAACTGTAAGTCAGATTTGTCGCCTTTGTGCCACATCGTTCGATTTAACCACATGAGGCACAGTGATAACTAACATGTACAAACTTCATTAACATTCAGTAACTGTTTTTTCACAAACAGTGCATTTAGTGGTTTCGTATGATAATGAGAATAATAATTAAACAGCATTAACCACTTTGTCCTTGTAATGGAAAAATACTGTATTTTCTTTGAAAAATAAATGTAATTTTTAAATACAGTTTTGCTTAGATGAACTTCGTGTTTCAAATGCTTGAATTAAGATACAACACATTGTTTTCGTATTTACAAACGTGTTCCTATTTTTCCTTCGCTATTCTGTAATATCTGACCGTCACGGCGCTCATTTGCGACAGAAACAAGTCGAGTTGCTTTCATTCATGCTGTAGTGGTTTAACGTCCCGCGTCGGGAGACACTCGGGGGAGCAGAACATAAGATGAATGGGGACACAGAGAAACTCAGCTCTCGAGAAATTCCACTGCTACTACAGACACACGCACACACAGTTTAATGTAATTTGTGCCAAGCTAAATATGACAAGAACAAAGTGTGGAGCTACCATTAACATCGTACATGAGATAGTGAACACTGATGAACATACGCGCATGTCCAAATGTCTAAGGTTCAGTCTTTACCGATGAGAGAAAAGTCTAGAAACATAGTGACAGCAGAAATAAAATTATTACAAGCTGTAAGCGAGCCCTGTCCTACATAAATCGTCCGGAGACTTTATGAAATACTTCAGAATCACATTCCTCAAGTCATTTCCAATCACAGTGCCATATGAAAGTGGTTCCGATTCTCAACGGTTAAAGATCTACTAATATTTGAAATTCAAGAAAACATAAACGATACAAAACATAATTACAGATGCACATCTTGCGTAACGAGGAACCCAACATTTCAGTCAGCGTCTCTGAACAAGCAGTTCACTGCTGTACCACTGCCAAGTTATAAGGTTATTCTTCATCATATGACGGAAAACCTATACTTTCTATCTATATTTTAGTCAGTCTGTATTCTACTTAATTAAAATGTATAATTTTTTTTTTTTTGGGGGGGGGGGTTTCCGAAGTTCCAGAAAAATTGAGATACACAGCTACTCTATTATATACGGACACACCCCATTTCTTCGAGATTCAGCTTAGGTACGGCTTTACCAAGCTATCGCTTCCGTTCAGGTATTCCAAATGAAAGTTTGTATAAATTTCTCATAGCGCCATGTGTGCTAGATTCCCCGCCAATCCCGACATCCTTGACTTGTTCAACGAAACAGTACTTGGAAGCGATTATAAATCATAAAGCTCTCCATTATGTAATTTGCTTCAGCCTTTTATCAGCCTCGTATTTTCCTTCTTAGATCCAAATATTCCCATCAGCAGCCCATCTGTTTTCAAACACCCTCAATCTATGTTACTATGAATAACATAAAGCTCGGTATACAAAACGTTTCATGTAACGAAGTTCATTTCGTGGTACACGGATTATTTAGGATGTGAAAGTCGTCACAAACATAAGGAGAACACAAATAACAAAAGTTAATGCTTTAATAAAATATCTCATGCTTCACTGTTCAGAAATCACAAAGAATGCCAAAAAAAATCTCTCTACTGATGCATTTCAAAAGTGAATAAAAAATCCAAGTCAGATACATTTGAAGCTATATTCAATCACATTTGGCTTCTTTTCATTTCCGAAATGGGTTTCCAAATAATATATCTACAAGTCTGAAAGGTCTTACTTTCACAGAAATTGCCAAATATGTCCTAAGTCACAGTCCAAGACAAGATTAGATACCGGGGTGGGGGAGTTTATAGACGAATGTCTGACGTTTGGAATAGATTACACTTCTACAGAAGTCTATACATCTACATCATGAACTCTGATAGTTTTCTTAAGATACTACACGCCCCTTAACATTAGCCAGGCACATCTCTTATAGGCAGTCGCAAAATGAAATTCACCTCCTATTTTTCTCCAACGTAATAGACATAATGTGGCACAAAGATCAGTGAGTGCACTGAGATAAGGCGGGTAAAATGTTTTGCTGTAATGAGAAGGACATATGATGAATGTTACTTGTAATTGCGATAAGTAATGTAATAAATAAGTTATGTATTGCAATTGGGAAAAGTAAGGTATTTAACGAAATGAAACATCTTAAGCAGCTACTGGAGCCTAAGTTTCCTGAATTCATTTTCACGACCAGTTTCTAGAAACTTCAGCTACGATTCTTAATACAAAAGCGAGAGAAGTACGTTTTATTTAAATATACAAGATCAAAGGCAATGAAAGGGTTCCTAACCTTAAAGGAAAGATGTCTTTACAAACTACGTATAAATAACTGAATGTATCCTATTAGTCGGGGTCTCTTACCCGAGGCACATTTACGCGTATTTACGTGTAACGTCTCTTAAATTGCGTGCCGTGTTTGCAATATTCAAAATCTATAAGAGAACGAATATACACATACACAC
>NW_019059889.1:140520-169446 GCF_000696155.1 Zootermopsis nevadensis
GGGGGTGGGGGGGGGGGGGGATGCTGAGTGGCCTGTGTTCTTTCTTTGTGAAAAACCATAACATAACTACAAGTTTTGATATTCGAAAGTATGCAATTATACAGACATACGTTACTCATAAAATTGCATAAAACTTTATTGCTTTCTAAAAGAACGAATTTGAAGCTTTGACAAACCAATAGGGAATTTTATTCTCTCTGACGGCAAAATATGCATGAATTTGTTCCACGAAATCCAGAAACTTAGAAACTCTTTACAAAGAACTTTCATAAACAGCTTAAAAAAGCACACACAACTGTTAATATGAGGACCTGTAAAGCATCAAGAACGTAAAATTTATTTAATTGCAGTTTCTATTACTGAGGGGTGTATTCCATTAATGTATAATCTTATTTCTTTTATAACGATATGGGTACGTACCTAGAAATGTATAATTGAGAAAAAACCTCCACCGCAAATAAGGTTTAGCATCATAGTCCTTAAACGTCGTTCCACCCACGTCAACTCTAACAGTCGGAAATGTAATTGACTACTGAGCAACTAAGCCAAATCCCGTAACAGCCAAACTTTTCTTAACTCACTTCGACCGTGACTGTTTTTTCGATAGAATTTTTTTTTTTAAATTTCTCTCTCAACGCAGAGTGTATGGCATGGAGGACCATACCAAAACTTGTGATATTAATGCAATGTATTACTTCAAATTTAATACACGGAAAACTTAATAACATTTCATTTAACTAAAAATACATTACGACTTTTCTCATTGCTACATACTAGAAAGTAAGTTTTATAAATGCACATTAAAATTCTCTCGTAGTTTAAAGCCATTTCCTTAAAAACTGCGCAATTCGATGCGGTGTGTTGATGTTGATCCTGCCAAAATACTTCGTTCAATTATTAGCTACGTTTAAAGCTTCATGTTTAAACTATACAAAAACAGGATATTGTACTGTGATACTTTTCTGAAATTTATTAAAGAATTAAAAGTAAAGAGATTAATTAGAAACAAATTCACCATGGTTCACTTAACGTGTAAGTTGGCTTGTAAGTTGGAGTGAATCGATTAACAAGAATTGTGAAAATCGGTAATATACAAGGTATAAAATAAGTCGATATAAGTGCAGAGCGCACACTAACACAGTGCAATAAATAGGTTGCCTACAATTCCCATTCTATTCATGAATAGTTCCCTGCAGTGCAACATATAGTGTCACTCGACTGACTCAGCTTTTTCAGTTCTTTTCCATGATGTTTGGGTCCTAAATATATAAACATCACTTACTAGTACTGAAAATGTTTCAACATTACGAGTTCAATAGGAACTTAATACGCTCAACTGAGCAATCATATGTTTCCGTTTCATTGGGTCCTCGGGAGTTTCTCAGAAAAGATCAACGCATCTTTTTACTGTTCTATAATTCAGACTTACGTTTCAAACAGATTCTGACGTCTGTTGACTAGAGATCATATTAGTGTAGTTGAAACCGGTAGCTAAGTGAGACTTAAAGTTGCAACTTAATATTACATTATTAAGAACATAACAGAGTAGCAACCCATAGAAACTCTCACCCTTTCACCTAGTTCGTTAAACGTATATTACAGTTTCATGCCACATATTTAGTGGACGTCGATATTAACATGCAGTGTGTAACACGGAGTCAATTATTATGCGTTATTCGCATAAGGTGCAAAAAATAAATGCAAGATGGAAAGGTAATGTCTGGTCCGTCCGTATGTTCATATACGAAACCAATAAGGGGATTTTGATGAAACCTGACATTGAGATTCTACAATAAAATTCGTCCAAGACTAAAAATAGCTTAGCTCCAGTGATACAAAATAGAGAAATAAATAAGAAGAAAGCAGGTAGTACCCACAACTGAACTCAAATTGACCTATAAAAATATTCGGTGTGGTCTGTTGAAGCATATGGTAAAAAACGTAATTTTCAAACACTTTGGAGCAACATCCTTTCTGGGCCATGTACTTATATTGTGCACGCAAGTAAATAATTTACTAACGCGATATATAACTGCAGGAACTACGAAAATCTCTCAAATTTAACAACCAATAACACATACTTATCCATTATCTATATAGTGAATTTATAAGTCAAATTTGGTTCCCAAATAAACAATGTATTTATCAACTACGTTTAATATTCATGAATCCCAATTACCTGTTAATAACCTGAAACTCACATGAGTAAGGCCACACAGATTCCTACAGATCGGCAGAAATATGGGTTTGAAGAAATGACTACCGAATGACAATGAAAATTTAAATTTATATATACGGCAAACCATCCGACTGATATTGTCGTCACTTTGACATGACGCTGACCTGACCGTGATATCAAACTTACATGAGTATGGCCACACAGATTCCTTCAGAACGGCAGAAATATAGGTTCCAAAAAATGACTTCCGAATGACGTTGAAAATTTTAAAGTCTTATATTCGGCAAACAACCGGAGTGATTCTGTCGTGACACAGACATACCGCCAACCTGTCCGTGAGCTCGAAGTGATATGAGTATGGTCACTCAGTCACCTACAGGTCGGTAGAAAAATGCGTTTGAAAAAGTGACTTCCAAATGACCTTGAAAATTTTAAATTCATCTATACGGCAAACCATCTGACTGATATTGTCGTGACCTTGATAGGACTCTGATCGGCCCGAGACCTCTAATTGACATGAGTTTAGCGACTCAGATTCCTATAGATCGACAGAAATATGCGTTTGAAAATATGACTTTGGAATGACCTTGAAAACACAAAATGCGTCTATTCGGCAAACCGAAGGACTAATATTGCAAGGATCGTTACATGACAGTAATGAGGAATGCATAGCACAAATCTGCCTTCGTGTGACAATTTATATTTGCGTTACTATGAAATTTGTTCATATGTGTACAAGAACAGGAGTGTAGTAGAAAATTATTTCGAAACCGAAAGCTTGTCTCATGCTGATTTAATCATTCCTCTGGCTCATGCAAATAACCGACAATTAGCCACTAGTTCCATGCGTTGCTTGTTGAGGTTCATCCATCTATACATGGTCATCGTTTTGAAGCCCAATCAATCTTGTTGACACATACTAAACACAGCGAATTGACTTTTATAGAGTCGCTTATGAATTTATAGTTATCTAGATAGGCCTAGTTAACGGTTCATTAAGATTCACAAGTTTGTAGATAAAAGATTATTCAATGTCACTAAATAACATCACTGTTTCAGATAGAACGTGTTACTGATGGATAACACAGTATGTTCTTCAGGGTAGAATGGCACATGCTGTGCCAAATAATAGTCCCGTAATTATATCCACTTCACGAAAAATGAGGCAATCATAGATCGTTGTATTAATTCTAGCTTTCTATATAAATAAACGATATTACAACTAATCAATGGAAACATATTCAACTTTGAACGTGAAAATTTTTTCTGACGCCACACATACGGTAGTTATTTTAAAAAAGCCCTTACGTCAGACACAGAAGACTATTTAAACACAATGGACAACATTAGAGCGTTATTCAGTTTTAGCGATAATTTGTTAAAGCAGAGAAGTGGATTTTAAGATATATAGAGAATGATAACTTCATTAAACTTCAAAACATAAGACACAATGTTGATATTTTACGGTAGCCGTCAACAAATTACATGCTTTAAGGTCACAATAAGATCGTGTAAGTTGTAACACGAACAGCGGAGAACAGGCATATGAGGACATCTCCAAAGTAGTAGCGCAATAGTGTTGACTTGAATCTTTTCGAGTAACAAGCGATGCCAATTCTGGATAAAGGCCCAACGTTTCGAAGACCACATCTGCCTCTATCATCACGGGAATGAAAAAAGAAACAATTGGTTTAATACATTACTGACACGGCTTGTCCGAGAAGAATTTATCGAGTTATACAAATCCTTTAAAGATCTTAGATGGACTGACAGATGTAATTTCTATACGTTTGTTTAATAAACTTCGTATAGACAGAAAATTAAAACGTAACACTATTTAAATGCCAACGGAAAGTTACATGCTACGACATCAAGAGATAAATATTTTATACGTAAACTGAGCATCCATTCCATCTTGCCTTTTGGCAGCAAAAGATCTGCTTACTGCAACAATCACCAAGCGGTCGGAAGACGAAAACTCAGATCTTCCATCCCGCTCTGTGTAAAACATCAGCTCAGGGGGTGGAGGTTTCGGGGACTGTTTTCAGAACTACCATCAAAACACTGAAAATCCAAGAACAGAATCTTCCTTATAACTTAAACAGCTAATAAAATTACCGATTCATTTCCACCTCATTACAGCGGAAAGAAGTTCAGTAGTTTCTCTCTCACCCACCAAAGTCATCACGCATCTTTGAATACGAAGCCCATTTATAAAACTGTTGATGATAACGATATTACAATTCGGAGAAAGATTTGCGGAAACATGAATATGCAATACCAGAGATTTAGAAACAGAGAAAAAATTAATTTGAAGGAAATGTTATGCATTGTAAAGATGCTATTCAAACGAAGTCTAGTTAATGGAAAATACACAATATCTAGAGAGAACAAATTTAAAATTCAAAGCTGAATGGACAATATTGTACCCTGCTGTTGAATCATGTACGAGTAATATAAGTTGAGTCAGAAAAAGAATAACATTTTGCTGAAGAATTGAAACACACATTCCTTTTTTACTGTCAGTAATAAATTCGATGTTTTCTGTATATTTCAGCAGCGGAAACTCAGTATCATTCTGAAGAAGACAAGAAATTGTTTTGCATAACACACATATGACAGTCGCATTTATTATTCAATCTAACGACTGATGTCGTGTAGCATTTACAATCACTGGCATTATCAGGTCGTTTAAAGACGCCGTTACAACGATACAGGTTATGCATTGTAGAATGAGATGAAAAAATAAACAGACTGACAGATAGAACTTGGAATGTGACGATCATCCCCTATTTAAAACAGCACCACCTGGAATTACCTCCGTACCACTGAATCCAAACGGATCATCCAAATATATGTCTAAAAATAAAGTAACATTCTAAAGATTTCCGCACAATAGCGAAACAAGTAGTATTATTATGATATTTTGTTTGGACATATTTAATTGTCTTATTTAAAATTACACCCACATGAACATAATGAAATGTCTAAAAACAAGCCTATTAACTTCTGGATATTCGCTGTCTCCGTTATCTGGTTGAAATGCCCGTCAGATCAATTTTAGATAATTTTCAGAACTTATTACATTCTTAAATTATTGTAATTCTGAATAACAGAATGTATAATTTACAAATAAAATATTATAATAATAGACCAGCTTGCATCATTTATGAAGACTTCTGCTGTTGTTTAGAGGTTGTTGAACACACTCTCAAAAAGCACTTTTCAGTTTTGTACGTAACTATACAATCTCATTTTCTACGAAATTAACAATAACAAACAATAAAAAACTTCTGTATAATTCATTATAATATCTCGAGCAGAGATATATTATTGTCATTTTTTACACTGATATATGAAACGGCAATGTTTCAGTTTCAAGTCATAAACATAATTTAAAAATTATTTGCACAGTTGGGTTTAACACTAAAGTTCCGCATCCACCTATTGAATTGTCTATTGTTTCATTAACAAATGCTGCAGTTTCCATTTTATCCATTTATTGTTCAGTTGTAAAACTTCCCTTTACTCCACCCACGACCATCAAATTTCTCCAGTGGTAAATGCTTCGGTCTGGCTAGAGGCAGGCCGCCAGATCACTAAATTGAAGTAACACAGACGAAGTGTTCTACTACATAACACAATAGTGGCATAACATAACAACATACCTCAACATTGCCTTTCGATTGCTGGGGTGGGAGGGTGGGCGTAATAACATTGCATTTCGTCACTGGTTTCCACACCACAGCAAAATGTTAAACAAATCATGTTCTCTCTTCTCGTATCATGAATATGTGGATGTATTGTGTATTTGAGAGATTCAATTTCATGTCCTTTTCTGGGAACAACAACTGGTAAAGTAAAAGAGTAAAATTTTTCATGAATAAAATATAAATACGTCTGTTGCATGTAAAGAGTTATCTAGTTTCTGAAAATTCTTCGCATTAGAATCTGAAAAGTTAGCCTTTTTTTTGTCACAGAAGCATTTTTAGGATAACTATTAAATATTGTTAGATCCTTCAGACGTTATTGTCAATAACTTATAAATATCTTACTTAAGGTATGCATCATTCATTTATTCACAATCTGCAAGACCATATTTTCAGGTACATTTAAAAAGCCATATAGCGGTGCCCAAATTTATAACTTGTGTTGGGCAAGGCCGTGGTCTAGGCAACACGGAGTTTTCCTCCGGGGGCTTCCCCGGTTTCTCCGTGGCATCCCAACAATTACACAGAAGAAGGCAATGGCAAACCACTTCTGGATCATCTGCCAAGAACGTATATGAACAGGTCCCAGTCCGAGAAAAGGATGGAAGGATCCTGTTCATATGGACCTGTCGTCAGACAGAACACTAAATAAATAATAAAATAAATAGCATTAATGTATAAAAATCCTTAACAATAAATCAAATGCAAAGCCATTTCGTAAATCATGACTCATTTAAAAGAAATGCATACATGAAATTACCTCATTAGAAGACACACTTTTTGTGTCTTCTTTGTTCTGTTAATATTTATAGGGAAATAATCAGTTTGCTTAACGCGTATTGGACCTTAATATATTTCGTCTTTTAATAAGCAAAGGGTAAACGTTCGAACTTTAGGCACATGTGTCCTTAAGGATAAATCCGGATACACATTTTTGCCCCATAATTTATATAAGGCAAAGACATGCTCGTGTAGAAATCCTTTTAGAATTACTAAGAAGCTACTTTGCATAAAAATATGTTATTTCACATTCCAGAGTAAAGCATTTGGAAAGTTGTGATTTGAAATCTTTAGCTCAATTTAGTTTTGAAAACTAAGCGCAAAGGCAACACATAAAAGATTTTCTGAAGAAAGAAATCCATTTTAGCGTGAAGATGCATCCAGATTCCCAGATCTAGTAAAATGCAGAGGGTAATCCTTCTACGTCACCCCAGATGTTCTCAGATCCGGACACTGTCGCGTAGTGTGACAGTTCCATTCCGTGCAGTAGCTCGCTCACGGCAAGATAAAAAAAAAACTTTCCTACATCTTTTTAAGACACAAAGAACTCTAGAACTCTGCATTCTCGCTTCACCGCGGATCAAAAGGTGCTCGACGTGGAAGCCCCCCCAAAGTATTCGTGCTGATAATTCAAAAATATGGGCGCGATTGGACACACCTCGTGGTTCTCTACCTTCAGATGTAGGGTAGGATTTGTCGTTCTCTCTGCATAAATTTGAATACGAATGAGGACGAACAAGAGTTTTGGCCGCTCGGTTATAGCAAATATTATAGAAACAGAAGCACAATGCAGATAAACCAAGTCAAAACCAGGCGCAATATACAACCCAAGAGGCAGAATGTAGCCAGCAATAATGAAACTCTAGCAATGAATATTCTAGCAAGTCAGATCAAAAATATGAATAAAGCTGCTTATAAATTAATGAAAACATAATCTACACAGCGTTAGAAGATATCTTTTCTCTTCCTTTTGTTTGACTTTCAGTTAGATTTTTGGCGGCTTCTATATAAACTAGCAGTGCAAGTAATGCACATTCATAAAGCATGGTAGCAGAAATCGTTCAAATAAATTCATGTATAAATACTTGACTAATCGCATAACGTAAAACGGCTTAGGGAACTTCCCATTTGTCTCGAAAAGCTTGAATTAATTTTAATATATATCATTAATTAACTCCATTCCTACAAATACCACAAGCATTTATTCCTGAAGATAATACAACACGTATGTGCTCTTTATACATATTTCTCGATAAATATTATTAGGATTTCAAATCGAGATGGACAATTCAAAATATCTCACGTGAGCAATTTTATTAATAGAAAATAGTTTCTGCATGCACTAGCGTACGTCTTTTGTTTAGTGAGCCTTGCTCTTGGTGATAAATCCCGAGTATGGCTGCCAATGAGGGAAACATGCAAACTTAATTAATATCAAATCAGATGTACAAAGATTCTGCAGTAAAACCCAAAAGGGCGCTGAGAAAGAAGCAAACCCTGAAGCAGATGGAACGAATATGTAAAATTGAACATAAAGCGAAGAAGAAGTCAACTTAAAATTAGTCTAATTCCAACTTCTAAACCGTGCAATAATTCCACGTTTTTTTCCCTCTGTAAACAGAAGTTTTAATTTGCAATAAAAGAGTAATGAAAGATGTAAAATTGGAAACACCACATGCGAAACCTCCGTACAAGACAGCACCTTGCGTTTTGGTACTTATTCTTACCACATTAATTTAGGGAAAATTTCACGTAATAATTTCCGTTAGGAAATTAGAATCGAACACTTAAACTGCAGTTTTCCCTCAGGCCCCTGTTAAAATTCCCATAAAATTTAACGCCACTGAACCGAACAAACGTTAGTTAACAACAGGGAATACTAGTTAAATGAATACGTCAAAGCACGCACATTATATATGTAAAGCAATCACTGATCTAATGTAAATGTATGAACAGTTAAGCTAAACAAAATTCACAGAGAGAAATGTACTGTGTAATGTTGTATAACCTATGTCGCAGATAACGCAACGATAATAATTTAAATGAGCGCATGTTACTTGTACAGAAGTTTGTGTGTTTAATGACAGCCACCAAACTGGAGACCATGTTGTCCTAACAGTGCAATTAATGTGACGTATTGATTCATCAACGACTATGTCATGGTATACTAACGAATAGAATACATCTCTGCCAACTCTGCTTCATTTACGCTGAAAATGTAGTTACACGTGACAAATTATAATACATGTAACTAAATACGTCAGTTCAAAGAGTGTAAATGGTACACCTTCTCTTCTCATGCAAAGATTTACCACGCTGACGATCCAACCAGCAGTGTCAACGTTACAGGACAATTGACGGATCCAATTACAGCATGCCTATAGATATAAATCGATATAGAGGAGTGAATGATCACATCATCCGCTTTTAAATTATTCTGATGCCAATAACCCATCCACTACTGGGTGACTATGATTAAAAATCGATGTTGTTGAGTTCAAATAATAAAAAAGCAACCAGGGCTAAAATCTGAATTAGATTTGTCTTCGTAACAGTTCCTCTGTGTCCACAGTAACCATGTGAAGGTCACCTGGACAAAATATTTCAATCGTACAGAAAACGTAAACATTTGATCAGTTTTTAAACAAAAGACGAAACAAATTGCGGACCCAGAGACTCAAAGATAACAGCCTTCAGAAACAGCGACACGCTCATCACCATTGCATGTAAAACTTTATTTATTTAAATACCCCGGTATTAGTGTGGAATAACTTAAGGAAATTCAATAAATTCCAGTCAGAATTGAGAGTTTCGGCAACCTCACGACGCGTAACCAGTGTGCGAATCTGCACAGTATCGCAAGTGATGCTAAAATTAATTTTGTAATCAGAAGCTGCATACTTCATCGTATACACGAAACTTCCTAGAGTGGCGTTTCGCAAACAGATGGAGATTAACTGTCTGACTAAATGCGCTAAACGTTATCATGCCCCAGTTATAGCAGGAACTTCCATGAATCAGTCCTGTAATTCGAAGTAAGTTTACGGTGCTCCTAACCGACCAAGAAATGCTGGGGTACAGTGGGACAAACGCTCAACATAAATAAAGCTTTCTCCTAGTCCAGGCACTGGCAAAAATTCCAAAGCGGTATACCTTTACATGGAAGTTACGTCACTACGAAAATGCATTTTAACCAATTAAATATAATACATTAGGGTTTCACGATACGATGTAGTGTTCTAGTGTTCTAACGCAATGTAATCCAGGATAAAGTTTTCGACGTTTCGGAGGAACTTACTGCCTCCAAACATTAATTAGGTTTGAGAGTATTTGTAATTGCAAACCTAAGCATTTACATAATACAGCCGAAGAGAGACATAATTCCGAACTGAAGTAAAATAAAACCTGATGATTAATTCCTATGTAACTGAACGATATTCTTAATTTCAGAGCTGTATAGAATGGAATAGAAATGATAATAAATGGTAATAAGCTTATGTTTTCGAAAGAGATAGTCGTGGCCTGTTTTAAAACATCCCGATATTCGATTCTCGATAAAGGACATTCACAAAACTGCACTATCAGGAGAGCCGACAATCGACCAATAGCAGAACACGTTACTTCCTAAACATAGTCACAGCGTTACTACTACGCTGACAAGCTCATAATAACAGTTCATGAAAAATGTAATATTTTCGACGAGCGGTTTTCAGACATTACTTTGTGAAGATTCGGAGAACTGATAATGTTTCACGCATAGCCCTATGTATGATGTTAAAATTTACGTACACACTGTGTGCACTGAGCCGCGTTTTTGCGGTGTCAAGATATTGCAATGTTTCATCAATGTTTATATTCGTGTGACCGTTATGCACGCCAGGAAAAGTTGCCAAAACTGTGACAATTTATGAAACATTGCAGAGGAGATGAGACGGTGTTAACTTACAGTTTAGAATGCAACACGCAGACACATGGAAATAAATGGAAAAACTTTTCCATTACGAACGCATTTTCAGCTTTTATATCTCTGTATATCTCTGCTTTTTCTTTAAAATTCCACCTCACAGATTTTATCATTTCACTCTTCTTAGAAGCGCATGTAAAATAAAATAAAATAAAAATAAATAAGTCCGACAAACGTCACAGTTGCATAAACACGCGAAATAAGACGTAAAACTGTTAACACGTGAAGGTACGTTCGTGAAGAAATAATAAATACGTCAGTAAGTCCAACTTCTTTAAGCGAGTTCGCAGCGAAAAGTTGCAAAAATGTCCATATTAGTTTCCCCATCTATCTGTCCGTCTGTAACAACTGAATAGCAGCCATTTGCATTTTAACGACATCTGATCATGCAAAGTTTTGATTAAAGTCTCTTGGCACATTCCAATTTAAATTAAGATAATACAAAAACAGTGGGTATTTTATATAAGACTTAAATGCGTTTTTCAACGTGGAAATTACTGCGTGGGGAATCCCATCCGGGCAACCATCTGGCCTTCCACAAGGGCCAAAGGTGAAATTCTGGTGAACGCGCCAGAATTTTGAGGCTGTGTATAAATTACATGTTCCAAAGTGTTTACCTCTATTTCGACAAAAGTAATAGATACACGCTGAGCGTACAATAAATGCCATATTTTGTGAGTCCTGCCACCAAGGCATGGCGCGTCCTCAGGTTGCGGATGTAGGGGCAGCCTAGAGTTATGGAGGTTAGAAGACAGAAATCTTCATACTCACCGCTGTGAAAACCTCAAATATTACATTATGGAGGTTAGCTGCGAATATATTGAATAAACACCCGCACACAGCCGACAAGGGGTGGTCCTCCAGCTTGGGGTTGGGCGTGAGCTAACAACATTTCAACGTAAAAAAAACTGCAGGGTTGCGAAAAATTACACAAAGCCTCGGACCCGGAAAAGGCGATTGGATTCTGTTGGCCCACGACCTGGACAGGTGATGAACTTCCGGGTTCCCCAAGCCATCTAGTTAGTTAGTTAGTTAGTTAGTTACAATATTCTGTAACTTTAAGAATACAAAACTTTCATTTCTGAAGAAGACGCAGGCGATACGTTCCTTCGCAAATTCGACAACGACGTACAAGATTACATGGTGTTACGACCAGAAGACTGCAATGTAAATTTTACAAATTCCGCTCCTTTGTCTGGATGATATCTCTCCAACTATACACAATGATTTCATTGCTGTACGATCTTCATAAACCGGTTACATACATGTTTATGGAGCATCGGAAAGAAATTTTAGAGTTAGTGGAATGTAATGTATGCTCCTGACATAGTTTCCGATTTCGTCATTTAAAATTCAGAATCCGACTTGAAAACGCACAGCAAGCAAAGTAACTTAGTTATTGCACCAATGCTTAAAAGGACTGCTCTCATGTAAACTATGATCTGGTACAGAAGACGTCTGCACCATCGCTATAGATCTGATAAGGATCCAGTTTTTAGAGCGGATTTCCCTCTACTATCCCTCTCTCTAAAAAAACACCAACGAGCCCTTTTAAGGACTATCTTTCTGTTTCACTCCCTATTGTCTCTGATCTGTCTGTCTCGCGTTGAAGATGGATAATGTACGGATCTACAAAACAGTCCAGGAAGATGGTCGACATCATTACTGAATCACCTGGAGAGCCTTAAATAAATCTAAGTCATCTAGAAATACCAAGTGTCGCGGTAAGACGACTAGCATTATTGCTTCATATTTCAAAGGTATTCGCCTAGACGTTCATTTGTTGTTAGTATTTTAATTGATGACACTGTGAGTGGCTCAGACTGTATAACGTCTAATATGGAAGAAGACATTTGCCTGGAGTGATAGTGGAAAACGACGAAGAACCTCGAAAAAGATAATCAATCTCAAGGTCCAAATTTAAACACGGGACTTCCCAAATACGAAGGAATCCTATCCACATGACAGCGACGTTCACTTTCGTTTGTTCTTAACCATCAATTTCACAAGACAAACTCTCAGACTGCACCTTAACAAACAATATTTTCGTTGTTTCACTCAGACATTCCAAGATAATTACGAGACAGTACCTTAACACACACACTCCGTAGTAAATTAACAGCAAACGTCTGTGAAATCCAATTATCATATGTAATATGGAGACAGGATCCTCTGTTCCTCAGACGACCTACGTTCGAAACCCGGCAGAGGCTTTGCCAGCCTCCTATCCAACGGATACCGAGGAATTCTACCACGGAAGTAAAGATGACCACTCACTTCAATGTGGTGCAGAAATTAATAATGTAGGGACAACAACTCCACTCCTCCACACGTCTTCATACCATGATGCTCAATAAAGCACAAGGACAACTTTACTACTTTGGCTATTATAAGACTATTACTAAATACTCCACACGTGCTGGTTTGAAAATAAATCCAGATTCTTAGTAGACAATTCCTCGAATTCACACGCCGCTTAAGAAGGTACGCGTTCGATCTATCGTTTCTCCTAATACTGAACAGACACAAGGAACATGGACTGCCACACTGAGCCAACTACAGCTACGAGTGAGACATCCATAGGTTTCGAGCGTTCAAACAGAGTGAGCGATTCAAAATTCAATGTGCACAAATACGACCTAAGCGGTGCACGTGACTCGTGCCACGTGACTGTATGAACTTGACCACAAACGTCATTCAACTAGTTGTACTGCACTGTAACCAGAAAATATATTTTTGTTCTTACAAGTGCACAGGGATTCTTGAATCACTCTGTACGTCTACAAATTTTATAAGCTAGCTGCTGAATCAGTTTGCTAATAAAAGCACTGGGGCCAGTTAGGAGCAACAGAAACGTACCAAATGTGGCCACCGGACCAGAAGATAAACTTTGGCTCGTCCGAAGAAACGAAATTTCCGAAGACGTCGAAATCTCTTTTCGTTGAAACCCATATTACGTTTTGAAATCTTCACAAGACCAACTTCTGAAAGTTCAAACAACGCATTCAGTCTTCCTTACACCAAATTTACACTCTCGGGTGTTAAGATTGCACTGGTAAAGAACCTCATCTAATGTTCTAAAATCTTTTAAGTCCATTCATTCAAAATTATGAAAGAAATAGTAACGTACTGGGAACAAGCACTGTCATAAGCCTTAGATTCCATATCATATAAACACTATCATATAATAAGTAAATTAGTTATATAAGCAAGACTTCGTAAATTAAACTGCAGATCTTGGAACACGAGGAAAAATTTAGTCCTTAAAGAAACCTATTTTATGACGATGACTGGATTTACGTAAATTTTAAATGTCTCGTAACAGACAACTTAATTCGACAGTCTATACAGGAGACTCAAGTACATAATTCACTTCGAACTGAATATCATTTTATAAATAAATCAATAACACTAATTATTGATCATTACACATCAGTGTTCTTATTAATAAAATAAATTAACATTATAAAATAGTTTCTCTGTGATTATATATCGACAGATCCTTCAGCAGGCTACGTCGTAGCACCAACAGCACACAACAGGTGATCGCGTTACAACCCGCGATAGCAGCTCGCCACTGTGTGAGCCCAGTTAGCCATGACTGACTGCCACGATCAGAGCTGCTTCTCCTACCCCGACGACTGTTCTACGACGGCGCACACCTCCAAAAGCTTCCCCCAACCAAGGGGTTTGAGGTTAGGTTAAACGCTGCGAAAAGGATCCTAAGCGGCTTACTTTTTATGACAGGCGAGGGACAACGACCTTAAGAGAGCGAATGTTTTCATGGCATCTCCTGCAGAAAAGAGCGTGCTTTTTATTGAACTATATAGTCGATCCAATTCAATGGGAAAGAATGAAATTGGATTGAATATAAACACGATACTAAAGGCGTATGCACACTTTGGAGTAGACAACATATTTTCAACGTGTTCTTCGCGATTTAGCTCAAGGTACTGATATTGTTATTTATTATAAAAAAATATCTATACTACACTCCAAAGCTACGGCTGTATTACTGAGAGCGGTATGAAATATTACGGGCATTACAACGCTTTAGAAATTGTGTTGGTGACGAAAATTAACAGTACATGACTATGTAAGACTTGAGATTTCGACGGCGGTAACAGCAGTGGCATCTAGCGACCGGTCCACACATCACCAAAACCCAGATCATCAGTACACATACCAGTTAAGCAAATGTTTCGTATTTTGAACTTAACTCGTACGAGGTTTGTACAAAATTTTTAAATCTGATTTATTCAAAAACTACTCTGAACTGAGATACGAATTATATTTTCCTTGGTTGTCGTAGATTCAAATTTTAATTAGTGTAATTTCGTATTCTGTGTCAGAAGAATTAATAGAAAACGTAAAAAATCTCTGTCTCGAAAATGAGAAGTGTTGCGTATGCTTATATTCTCAAATATCTATTTGCAATTTATTTAACAACGCTATCAGCAGCTTAGACTATGTATTTCGAATGATAAAATTATCGATGAAGGATAACAGCATATGGAAAGAGCAGTCTGGGTCTAATTTAATTTATCCCGGAATTTGCCTGGAGGGACCGAGGAAAACCATGAAAAACTCAATCAGGATAGCGGATCTCCGGACTTCCTGAAATTTCTGAATACGAAGAAGTGCTAACCACTTCATGCTCCGCTTTATTATGAAGGAAATAGGAATTAAATTATTCCTGTATCCAGAATTCATAGCTACTTCTGGTCAAAACACACAGTTTCTGAAAGTGGTAAATTCGTTTTCAGTTAGGTTTAACGTCATAAAAACGAATTTTCATCTCTTAGCCCTTGAAGCAACTTACACTAACTGGGCTTTACAATAACATTATTTACTACAGACCCTGAAACAAACCAGTAGAACATAAAACAAAACAACGAACATCCTGCCAACTCATACGGTCACAAAGCTAAAAGAACTAGCATCGTCTCTCTTTACTACACTCTCATGCTTTCAACAGAACGACCACCATCATTCATCACCGTCCCCATCACACAGTATGGTCAACCAGGCTCTCTCAGTTTGACGTCTTCTCAACCCCCAACCCCAACCATGCTCACTTTACTCCACCCCCACCCCCTAAAAGTGTGGCGTCAACAATCGCACTGACTGCTCAGAGGAAAACGAAGAAACAAGCAATTATAACCAATTACTATTATGAGCTAGACAATGCTATTACGTTTCGCTTTCATCGGAGATAATAGTATGTACTGAAAGCCTAACGTCGTTCATGTCCAATTCCAATTTGGTCACGTAGATTATGAGACCTACGGCAAACCCACGCTCTGCATAGAAACTGTGTTAATTGTCTTTCAGATTGACTTATAATGAGAGCATAAACTGGTCACACCTAAAGGCAACCAAATTCAATTACCGTGAACATGCGTCACATCTGTAGGTGACAAGCAATTCGTATTAACAGTACGTGTGGGTAAAATTTTATTCTAGAAACGTTTCGTAGGTCTAATATTTACTGCGACAATATGGAGATAGACGCCAGGGTTGACGAGTTCAAAACACTCATCTCGGACGACATGAAAAGTTTCTATCAGACAAAACTCGGATACGACAGAAAATACGCTATGATGAAAGTGCCCAATGCATTAAAAAAGTATAACTGATTTTGAAAATTCATAAAATAATTTCTGTCTTCTCTGAAATAAATTACAAAAACTATACCTAAAAGAGTGGTTCTCAGTACACGTCAAAATGACCACGAAAATGACAAGACATAATTCTATAATCTATCATCCAAATAAAAAAGGCAATGAGGATTACGGGGAATAGTGAGGGAACTCAAAAATACTATTTGGAGACTTATGCAAGACACCTTCAACTGACAACATAATGCTTATAGAAAGATACTGACATTTGATAATCATTTGAACAGGTAATCATGTACTAAAGAAAGACTTTATACCATGTAGTTTATTAGTTGTCTATGTAAGTTTAAATGTTTATAACAAAGGTTTGACACCACGTGTAGAACGTTATAGATAGTATAAGTTTTATTTAACTAAAACCACGACGTTTCAGAAGCTGGTTCTATTTCTGTCGTAGGCTGAACCTGGCTCTACCAAGGGGCCTAAAAGAACAGGGTCAAGGCTTTAAAATAGGTCATGGCTTCCTAATTTCAAATCCTACTTTACACACTTCAATGTCGTCTAATTCGACACTTGATAACTACTGCAGTTAGAAGAGTATACGAATCAACCTCTAACACGACCACCTTATTTTAGGTTCTATAAAATCAGCGACTGTAATGAAAATCCCGAAGAGGGTCGGAATAAAATGAAAACAATATAAATCTTGTAAAAACTGACTTAGTTCGAAACTAGTTGCGAATACCGATACAGAGCGTAATTAAACTTGCGAACACGTGCACTAGGAGGGCATAAATCAATTTCAAACACAGCTACGGTTACAAAAATTTAATTTATCTTGTGGTCGGATAAAATTTGAATTTGTGCACACACCGATCTAAAAATAACTTCGACTTTTTAATTAGGAGATCTGAAGATGTCAGTGTTGATTTTGTGTGTAGTATCGCCGTCTGGTCTGTATGTATATTTATAATATAACATTGCGAGGCTGACTGTACACCCGAAACGTCGCCAAGACATAATATCACATCAGACATTAAAAAATGTCCAATATAAATCATTGTGAGCGTCGGGAAATTTCCGTTAACGGTGCGCTGTATGGTTTCCCGTGAGGTAAATGTTACGCCAATGTCAGTGAAAGCGTTAACGCACGGGACAGCAAATGAAGCTGGGATTCAGTGTAACAGTTGCATACACATTATCCGCTAATTCTACTGATAGGCCGTTAAGAGGATCAGGCAAAGCGAACTACAGCGTTGGGTCACATAACATTTTTTAACCACGGCCCATGAATTTCACACTACGTCATAGTATTTTACCACCAGCATGACATTTATGTTCAGCATCTACAGGCCTATACAAAGGTAGATCTTATTTAAGTACGATTATGGAGGGGTTAGTTTCCGTGGTCTGTATTAGTAATATAATCCAAAACATGGTTTCATCTGTAAATAAGTGTCGTTTGGGAAGCCATGAAACCCAATGCCTGTCCACATGGTTTCAGGATCACACTGTTGCTACAATACGTAATAGCTATGTTATAGACCTACTTGGATATACGAAGTCCAAAACTTTGATGCTACCTACCAGCCATGTCACATCGTCATTTACGTATAGGCCAGTGGCACAAAACAGGGGCTGAATAAAAGTTTCAACTGACCATCAGTCACTTTAGTGAAGATTTCTATCTTCTGGGTTTTTGCGCTGATGACGGAGGCAGTATGACCTCTGAAACGTTGGTAAACATCAACCAGACTACACAGCGCAACAACCCAGAAGACATAAATCTTCATACTCAACGCTGTGAAAACCTCAAATCATACACAGTCACTTTATTGCTCGTTTTTAAGATTAAACATAAGATGTGGTATGAAGGACAATGCTGTTGATCACTGTTGACAGCAACACTTCTCCCATAGTTTTAGATTTCAATCAAGTTTAACCCTATAAAGCTCAACAGCAACTATATGCCTCACCTGGTTCACCAACACACAACACTTCGGTTTGTATTCATATGTTTCGTACCATTCTCAACTAAAAAAGCGACAATTCCCTAAACAGCATTCACCAGATAATCTTCGTAATGTCGAAGTGTTGCTTTCTTTGCGCTACGAATTACATGTAAATAAATCGAGAAAGACCGGTCCTATCTGCTCCAGACTTATAAACAAAAATTGTGAAATGCTATCACAGGAAATAACCTATTTTACGAATATGAGGCCTCCAACTGATCTCATTTGGAAACAGAGGCTTCTACAATAAGTAACTTCAGAGAAATTTCATTGCAATGCAATGCAATGCTAATGTAATAACATACATGAAGCAGAAAGCCGACATATAGAACTGAAGGCGTTGTGCGATGGAAACAATTACGAATTGTGAATGAAGTTTTCTTGTAGACATCCGAGTCCAAAGAAATGAAAGGAACAATTAGAGAATTACTAAGTACTTTTCCTAATCCTTGTTTTGACTCATGGCAGGAACCCAAAATGGGGGGAGGTGGCGAGGATAACATACAAATTAGACAAGAGTTTAAATCATAAGGTTAAAAAGTGTTATGAAATATGTACTACACAAAGAAAACTCTTAAAAAGTGAAACAACAAAACAAACAAAACTAAAATTTTATTAAGGGCAGCAACTTCCAACTTTTCTATCCAACCAGATCTTTAAATAGATTAAGTGTGAGGACGCCAACGTCCTTCAAGGACTATAGAGCTATATAATTAAAATGGCGGCTATCAAATTTATGTTTTATTGAACCTTAGAAGATTTAATATAGATCTATGACACGTTCAGACAAATACGTTGAGAAAAATATTTCCTCTACAAAATAAAAAAAATATTTCTTTTTACTTTATCTGCACAGTAATTTGATGTGTTATGCCATAAACCCCATTTCGGGAGCAAGTAAAGTCCGTAGAGAAATATGATTCAATTACCTGCAACGCAAATGATAAAACACCTCCATTACTCAAATTTATTGTTGTAACAGCGCTAGGAGCAGCATTCTTAATGTTACGGTTGGAATACAAAGTTACGGACCTGTGATTTAGTGCGTATTTATTAAAGGATTACTGACAACCACATTCCTTAACAGATTTTCCCTCTCAGACCATAAATATCGAGAGAATGCAGATATACTTCACGAATTCTGGAACCGATCCGCACATACTGATGAATGGGCCAATAATGTAAATTAGTGCCCCAAATCCTAAAGACAGCGCGGAGTAAGAAATGTTGGGTGGAAACGTTATAATGAATGCTCTCGCAAGGTCATGCCTCTGTTCTTATAGAATAATGGAAAACAAACAATATCTGAGAAATATTTCGGAATGACTGTACCAAATATAAATTACATTAGCGAAAGAAATAAGAACAGATTATATCAGGGAAGCGACTGCTATAATTCAGACCAGAACCTTCTACCTTCCTACCTGTTATCTAAAAACAAAGATTAGCATTTCTAAAAACGTAAGTGTATCTAATTTCATTGTTGATTCATGTTGGTGTAATCAAAGTTCTGGAATAAATAGAAGGTTCCAAGAAAAATAATCACCAGAAGGACAGATACAATTAACTAAAGATTGAGTTTATAATCCGTATGTATTAAAAATCATCACGTTATACGAACGATCAAGTGAAGAATGAGGTTGGTGGGATACACAACACGCAAGAAAGATGGGAAATGCATGCCAAAATGTAGTCATAAAACCTGAAGGGAAGATACAACCTCGAATATGAGAGGATAATATTAAAGTGGATCTTAAACAGGGTGTGAGGATGCGGACTGGATTCATCTGGCTCAGGATAGGGTCCAGTGGCGGGCACTTGTAAAAACCGTGACGTGTTCACAACAGCCTGTCACCACCACCTTTCCTGCCACATTAATTCAATTCACACCCATCAACTCTGTTTTCTTAACATACATTTTAATATTATACTACAACCTATGCCTATGGCTATTCGTTCCAGAATTTTAGACTGAAATTTTCTATGTGGGAGGATAATATAAAGTCGATTTGAGAAAAATACGTTTTGCTGATGTTAAATTCAGTTAAAACAGCCTACTACCCCGGGATGTAATAAAACAGGAACCGCTTTCTGATGACAGTGTTATAACTTTGTGTTCCATAACAGCAGCAGATAATATGAACACCACTTTCGTGGCATTAGATGGTATTCTCATACAAAGGCCTAGATTTTGTTGTCTTACTAAGACTTTCCTGGAGCTTAACACTGTCACTGTCGGACATGGCAAAGCTTTGCCACTAAATCAAACCGTAAATCTGTACACATAAATATAGCAAGCAGGTAAACCAAGCGGTGGCGAGCTCGTACGTGCGTACTTCAAATTTCAGTGGGAGTTGTGTAAGCGAAACGAAGTTATGTGGTTTCCTTCGTCTCTTTAGGCAAATACCCTGAGGAACACGGTATAAACAGACTACTACACATCCTCTCTACCTTTGATCAACAACACATAACCCTTTTATGTCATTATTTAATAACTAATTATGATAAATTCATTCAAGTGTCCAAAAAGCGTGTTGAAATTATATCTATCCTGTCTCTTATAACAGCTCGTAGGCCCGATCGGGCTTTAGAAGCAATAAATTAAATTGCAGTGCAAAGACCTTGTGTTAGGCGAACACCATGTCAAAAGCGTCCTTTCAAATGTTCAAAGGGTTGCGACTTACCTCATAAAGAACGCATTCCTTGATGGTATCTTTTATCAGCAACACATACACCAGGTGCGACATCACGAACCATACTTTTCATATTATATATGACATGAGAAATCGTGGAATTGATTTATAAATCGCGATATTTCAGTATTACGACGCTGACGCTGGTCCAACAAGATTTATAAATCGGACCTGTCTTTCTGTAATCTCAGCATTCTTCAACCGCTTCGCGATGTATCTTCAAGCATATTAGCTGCATATTGTACTGTAAATCTAACCGCAAGAGTTTTATTGCACGAATAGAAAAATAACATTGTCGCCGTGTTGCCCTGGGCTTCCGGGACGTCATTATCTGTACATTTAATATTTTAGTAGTGCAGACTTCTGCACTTCTGAAGAAAATATAACAGCAATAAAAATAATGTATCTGAACATGGAAGAGGGTGTCCAAAGAAAACGAGTTATGAGACTAAACATTTTGGTGAATGTGACAGGCTATTGAATGCCTAATTTAGGTATTTTTCATTCACTAGAAATAGGTCAAAGTCTTTTATTGTTTCATTATTCTTGTAAAACAGCTTTATGGCAACGGTACAACGAATTTATTAACCCGTTGGCAAAGGATCGTCTTTGTCTCAAATGTTTCTAAATTTAAAAAAATCTTCCTAGACTATGAGATCTGAGGATTTTACGGCAAGTGAAGATGCTGGCCTTCGGGTTAGTAACGCCGTCTTACAGACGTCGAAGTATGGTAATGGGTTTTCTTTCGCGTCGTCTGTCATATTGAACACACTGACACTCGCAGAAATCACGTTCCGTTTCGATATGACAGTGACACGACAGTACAAACACACCTTTAAAAAGACAAAAGCAGCAATAAATTTAAATTGAATATAGTGGTTTTTAAGTACGTTGGTTTGAGTACAATTAGAAGAAAAATTATATCTGACGGAGAATCACACTTTAAAATACACGGACGGACGGACACAAAGACATGCAACTCATTAACGAATTCCGAAGAGAAAATTCCGTTTTCCGGAATCAAATAACTTAATAAAGCCACCATAAGAATTTGAACACAATACCCTCTTTCTGTCAGTACTTCAAAGTTAAGACAGAATTTAAAATGAGAATATAAACAGAATTATTAATGACCCATTATCGATTCTTAACACTTTATCACCGCAGAAACTCCAACACAGAAGAAAGAAATCTTCATACTCACCGCTGGGAAAACCTCAAATCTTACATGGCTATAAGAAGTTTTTGAAGACGCTTTAAGTCGGTGTAAGGGAACGTGAAACGAAAGAATACTTAAATTTCGCTTTTACTTTACTCCAACAACAAGAAACAAACAAGACAACTATAGAAACGCACGTATGATTCAATCCCAATTCGTTACAAGCTGAGAACATGGCGGTTTAACACTGGAAAACGCTAACGGTAGTAACTGACACCTCTCGAAGAAGATCTGAAACATTTTTATAGGAGGGCAGGAACGCTGTGATCATTTTGTACAACAGTACAGAAATAAGGTGTACAAAAGTAGGAGAAATAAAACGACAGGTAAGCTAGGCCAAGTAGAGACACATAAATTTCAAGAATTGTTTCAGCAAATGACTTTCTCTATGAGATCAGTGTCTCTCGACCAATGCAGCCCGAACGGACTTTATATTCTTTACAGCTTTACAACCATTTATGAAATAAAAGGCGTAATTTGTGATTATATCAACTCGTTTTTTTCAGTCAACTTAAAATCTCACAAATAAACACTTACAGGAATTTTCTTAGCTCTCGGGCACAGACAAAGTGTCCAGGGGTCCGCTGAGAGAAAGAATAGAAAATTGAGAAGAACACGTCCTTTATATGGCCTGTGTATGTTACGTCACATTCGTCTTTATGACTTCAAAACTCGTAATCACTCGGTACTCAGTAATCAAACCACTGGTACAGCCAACATTCATTCGTGCGGTAACCGCAGATCTAGTTACGCAGTTTGGTATGCATATGAAATATTTGTGCAAATTAATTACTTCTATGAATATCTGATTGTGAATGTGCACATTGAAATTGGAATTGAAATGGTAATTAACGTTATTTCATTATATTAGTGTGTAATTGCACAAGAAAACAGAACCCGCCAAGTTATGTTGGGTCGCACAAACGGAATCTACGGGCCGCAACGTTAGAACAGCCTAAAACGGCCCTCGTGTATAGACCTAACACATCACAATACTTCGTCTACGTAGGACGGAAGAAAAAACATAATAATATAACATTTTAGCGGAAGAATATGAAGGGTACAGACCACTTAAAAAAACTCCGATAAAAGTATACTATTAAAACGAATTTTAAAAATGGAAGACGTAAGAGTGTTCACTGGATTCAACTGGCTCATGATAAGATCCTGTGGCGTGCCTTTGTGAACAAGGTATGAATCCTATGTTATATAAAAGACGGGAGATTTACTGACCAACAGAGCGACTATTAGCTTCTCAAGGACTCTGTGTGACGAGCAAACAGAACCAGTTTTAATCAAGCTCAGGGTAGGTAAGTTTATCTCGCTTTTATTTGCCGTTACCCTTCGGCGCGACAGTGAGATGATATGGACTCACATTAAATAAATCCTTCGGCGTGAAGAATGAGGGCTCCGTAAAGTTGCTGGCTATAGGCTGGAGGACAGGAGTTCGAATTTCGGGAATGTAGAGAGATATATTTCTTCGTCACCATATTCAGACTGGCTCTGACAGCCTAACAAACGGATATGGGTAAAACACTCACGTTTATTTACTGCCCACACACTTTCTTCGTGGCGCCATAACGAGGTACAAGAGACTTCGCTTTTACCTTGCCATTTGTCTCAAAAAATATTTGGAAAACCTAGAAAAAACTGAGAAAGTCACTGTTTGAAATGGATTCTACGGCTAAGGAAAACCATTCTGACTCCCCCCTCAAAACTTGCAATAATCTTCAATGCGTGACCACGCAAGTTGAACAGTTGATACAGTTTCCTTATATAATCCACGAAGGCCTGCCAATCCATCATCGAGTGCTGCTAAATGCAGCTGCGGGTTATACAGAGATCTCACTCATTATTAAAGTGTGTATTCTATACATTGTATTCTATAGCACCACCTAGCAAGCTTGTTGTTCAAGGTACAAACTGATTTCTACAGTCGGCGCAGTAGTTTTTGGCCGCTGGAGAAGCTGGCGGACGGGCCTACTCTGTGTACCTGAGGTGGCACGGTCAGTGTATTTCTTTTGTTTGGGCGTTCAGTCCGATAAGCTCCTCGGTGCAGTCAGCATTATACTATCGCACAAATGACTCGCTCCTAGCCTTCCCCTTGAAAATTTCACTGTCAAAAAACTACTGCGCCAACTATAACTGTAACTAATGTAGCGTTACGAGTTCCCAGCCTACAAGAAGGTTAAGGCTTAGAATGCACTGAGGTATCAGCCTCAGATGAATCAGGAAAGAGAATGCCAACTAGCTCTCAGGAAATACGTGGAGCTGAAACTTGTGAAAAACAGTTTCATCTCTGGGACCACTACCGACCTTCCTTATCTATATTGGATTTGGGCAGAATATGAACCCAGCGCACATCAACTTAAGTGCTGATAAAACGAAATCAAAAGTTTTTTCCGCAAACTTAATTCCTCTGTGGCTTAATGCACAGATTAAATCAAGTTTCTGCTATTATATCACAGGCAATGGCGGTTATAAAGATGAACAAACAAGAGTGTAAAGATGGCTGTCTTCTGAGTCGTAACGCCGTGTAGACTAGTAGAAGTTTCAGAGGTACTTCCTGCCTAACCCTGAAACGCTAGCAAATTCTATCAGACTACACGGCTTTACAACCCAGAAGACAGCCAATTTAATACTCGCCGTCGTGAGAACCTCAAGTTCTGCAACAGTGAGAAAACACATACATGCCAAAACTAATCTCTGCTTTTGTATATATAATATGTTTCTAATCTGTAGTTATTTAACGACGCTGTCAGTAGTTGATATACATACATAGCCTTGATGTTCATGTATTGCAGATAAAAATATATATTATTGGAAAAATAATGGCTTTGTGAAATCACAATGCACGAAATCAGCAACCATACAAAAATGTTTCATACAAACGTCTTGGACCATTCCAAGATCTGTACTTTATGACATTCATGCATGACCATTTTGTAAAACGAGCAGTTTTGGGAAAGAACGGATGAAGTTACATTTGAACTTGATGACAAGTACGGGTATATTATGCGCAGACCGACACAAACCGAAATTAAATTCAACTATCAACGTGCGCCCCAGAATTTGTCCTAAATAGTCAGTAATTTGGGACATGAAACTGCTCTAGGAAATACAGAACACATAATATCAAATAACTGCAATTACGACACAGCTAAATCATTTTTATACAGCTAAAAAAACAGGCCTTTGAAACTGGAGCTCGTGTTAATAGTATTTAATAATTCAGTCCACACGTCAAAGAAAACACCTCTCCATTACAAAGATCAACACTTCAATTCTGTTTACGGAAATTATCCGTGTTTACAGTCACAATCACACGTAACTCACAAATAAAAATTGCAGAGTTAAAACACACACAGTTATAACTGGGCTTTAGAAGGTTAGAATTGCATAAAGGGAAATAAATTCTCGAAATATATAATACTCTGAGCAAGTCGATAGACTTATTCCTTTGCGTAGATGAATGTTAAATTTCATACTTACACATTACCCATGAAATTCAGTGGAAGTATTTAGGGATATATATCAAAAATTACTCAGATAAATCTCATATTTGAACAAGAATATCCATGAAGTACTCAGTAAGTACCACATACACCTCTTCTTTAAAACGCAAACAGTAAAATAAATATTCAGTCCAAACGGCTTCCCACCTAAAAAGAAGCGGACGGACAGACCTTTGAGTGATGTGTAGACAAGCAACGTAATTAAACAGAGTGGCAAAGCGGCAATAAATCGGATTTCTACTCGTTCGGTACACAGTTCGTATCTCGATTGGATAATCCACTATACAGATCAAAATTGTTCTTAATCTCTGCTGGTATATACCGATAATGGTACTTGGAACGAGAGCTACCACTTCCTTTCCAATTTATTCCAATTCACCATAAATAAAAATAATCATATAATTCAAATATAAAAAAATTGGAAGGGGATGTAATTTAAAAATACTAGAAGTGGTAACATAACCTTCGTTATTTCAAATTCAAGGAATTGCCTGTATTAAATTTTTATTTTGTAGCGTCGGCCTGCCTATTTCGTACGAGAGATCTCAGATATTCTTTAATTTAACTTAACATTCATGCAAATAAGTTATCCGAAGGTGGAGCACGGTTAAGAATAAACTTAAATCAGTGCACGCGTAATGAAAAGCATCTATAAAAAAGATATCAATCAAAACTCAAAATATGTTTAAACGGTGGTGCTGACAACCAATCCAATTTAACGAGAACACTGTGAAAAGGCAGATACGTGTAATTTACAAGCCTGAAACGTCTCTCTCATTCAAATTGAACTCTAGCAATTTCAGTACTATAGAGAATCACGCAGAAGAGATTTGTAATGCATTTGTGGAAACACGCGCTTGAAAACAATACCAGATTGTTTGGATTCCCAACAAAGCAAGAAACATACACAGTCTAACAAGAGATCTGGTGCCAAAATCTCCCAAGCTGTGTGCATTATGTATTGTTTTCTCCTTTAGACACGCAACGTGAGGGGAAGAGAGTGGTTTGTATTCCCGCAACAAGCTGACAGACATTATGAGACAAAAGTATATTTCGGCTCGAATTAATTTGTAAGTTGTTTGAAGCTCGCTTTTTTCACATTTCATTACCGCTTATTAAAACGCCAAAGCCCTGTCATGGTTTACTTCTACTTTAATTAAAAGATTTACACGTGAATAATTCTTGGAAGTGTTTACCAGGGCCGAGTAAAATCGAAAAATTCGACGAAACTAATTATTAAAGATGGTAGTACACGTTGAACTGTAGCAAGGCGTAGGACAGGAAAGGTGGGAAGAAAAAATGTCTTTAATGGGTTCTAAGACGACAAAGAAGCTGAAATGTTGACTTCTTTATTTGATATGGCATGAATTCCATAACGGTTACGAAACAACCGAATGTTTCGTCTCCAAAATCGTTAAAATAATTTCGACGTGACTTCGTAAGGAAAGTGTACACTGCAAATGAACTGTCAAATTTAATTTTTGTCCATACAACAACACAAAGATGATGAGAAGCACCACCATATTTTTAAAATCGGAACAATACACAAAAGAATTTACAAAAGTAAAAACTACAAAGTCTAAGTACAAGACATAAAGACGTATAAACCAAATACTGGCCCAAAGATGTGACTGCGAAAATTATTAATGCACGTGTAAAAAGTTAGTTAGGAAACTATCTGACTTGATAAAATGGTCTTAGACTTGAAGGTTGTGAAATACTACAACACACATCTGCCTGTCCAGTAAAATACTGCAGCGACACTTTAGATGTAAGACACGCCATTCTAAGAAGCACCATTAAACAACACTACAACAAAAAATACTGTATTGATCTATATATTTTTTTTGAACACTGGGGGATGTGTGCATACGAGAAACTACTGCAAAGTGAAAACAAACATCACACTACCACTCGGCAAGTCGCCCGCCCCTGAAGACAGAACTTTAAAAAGCCTTTCAAAACATCTCTTGTTTTTCTCCTCTGAACATAATAATTATTTCTTGTCTCAGAAATGTGCAACGGTATAAGAAAGTAATTGCATTCGTATGCTATCAGAAAAGCAAAAACAACTCCTTCCTAAAAATATGAAATGTTACATATCAGTAATAGTCTGATTTTATAATATTTTTAAAATAAAATCACTCAAAACTGGAGAGAAACTTTATTATTATCATCATAATTGAAAATTATCTGCCTGTTAGACGTGCATCAACCACAAATACCACGAGCATAGATGTTGACATTTAGTAAATATTTGCTTATGCGTAAGCACATTTCCAGCTAACATTTTGCATCAGCAGTAGCGGAAGACACAGTATAACTCGACAGATGTAGAAATATTTATAAGGATAAAGTTAATTTTAATTAAGTACGGTATGAGGATGTGAACTGGATTCATGTCGTTCATGACATAGGCCAGTGAGATAAGATCTAGTAACAAAGCAAATAAACGTAAAATGCATAAAAAATTTGATCAGATAAGCGACTATTATTAGTATGTTTAAAACTCTGCTTCAATCCTTGTTCCTCAGATTTTGTTTCATATGCATTGGCAGAATGTTGCCACAAAACCTCTCAAAACATTGAAGATTCAATCTTCGACGCAAGCACAAAACGAAGTTTCACTTATATTCAGATAAAAAAAAAATCAACATTTCTTTCTTCGACACAAGTCTGTGGCTTTCTTCGTTCACACCCATACAGAAAAGGAGGATATTAAATTCCGGAACTAACGCAGCTCCTGTCAACCATAACTCAAACTCAACATCCTCCCCTTACAGAACACACTTTTATATAAGCTTTATACATTTTTCTTCGTAATCCTCATATCCTCACCCCCAAACATTTCTGCCAACAAACTAGAATTCAGACAACAATCCCGAGCCAAACGCGACGTGCAAGACACCTCACTGGAAGATGAGGTACACTATACACTACAGCAGAAATACACGTAGGTTCTGCAGCACGACACACATCTCTGGGAAGTTTATGGTACTTTCAATTTTAAATTGTTCACAAGGAAACGAGGTTATAAACTGGGTTTCGGCTGGGTGAGAGTGTTTTCGTGTTGAATTAGTAATGCAACAGCACATCGTCCCCCAAAGTGTGGTAAGAAAAAGGATTTCGAGGGGGAAGCGTCAGATAAGTAATTAATAAAAATTGTTTCAGAGTTCTAAGTGCTGTCAGATGAACTCTGTTCGACCGCTCCTGACTTTACTATGTCTTAGATT
>NW_019059889.1:170625-195848 GCF_000696155.1 Zootermopsis nevadensis
GATAAGGCCAATGTCCCGAAAGAAGCAAGCAAATGTTTAACGTCTGAGGAACACTGCAATAATAAAATTCTAAACAAGCAAAACCTGAGCGGTGGTAGTAAGACAAAGGCCATGTTATAGCACAGACGTATGGCGCGTAATCATCACGGTAAACGTTCTATTTCAATCCAAGGATAATATGAAAGGGATTTGCAGTGGACAGAACGAAATAACATAATTTCTGATAACAACAATCACTTCAGGTACTTTAAAAAATATCAGCCGATCTGAAAATATCATACTAACCTAGCATTTTGTTTACAGACTGTATTTATCGGTTGATTATTATTCTCAGAATAAACAACGATTACTTCCTACATCATTAAATTTATTTCAGTAATGCAGACGCGCTGTGTTTTATTTGAGGTATAAACTGAATTTTAAAATAATATCTACAGAAAGTCAACCGTCTGTGCCCAAAAACTGATATAAAAAATCTCATTTCTGCTGCTTTAATTGTATATTATTTGCTACTCTATAATAACATAACGGTTTATTCATAACAATCAGTCTACGTCACAACAAATTGAAATTGAATTAAAACAAAAGAGTGTTTATGCTGTAACGATATGAACTACACAAAAGCCGTTACCTTAAACCGTTGCATAACTTTTCAGATTAACTCTCATCTTCTGCACCCTCCATCAATTTATTTCCAAATATGGCTCAGGAAACCGATTACATTCTGCATGAATTTATTTAATATGTGCGCTCATCGGAAGATAGATGGCTGGCAAGTTTTCTGTTATTTCTTCCTTTAAGTAAGTTCAGTAACCGTTCTTGGCCGATGACGTACCATCTCTCCTGCGTATCTGATTGGTTTTACAGCATGTATATAGTTTGGTCACGTACGAAATTTGGAACGTGTGCGTCATTTGTATATTCCCCACCCCCCGGGTTGAATGCTTTCTTCCTTTCCAGAGATTTCGACGTCAATTCGAGATTTCAGAAAAGGCTTGCCGTTTACCCTAGGGTCCTAAGCAGAGCAGATTTACGTGATATATATATATATATATATATGTGTGTGTGTGTGTGTGTGTGTGTGTGTGTGAATTATACGTCACTGAATGAAAGAAAGTGGTTTCTGCTTCAGATTTAACAAGATTCGGAAAATGTACTCCAATTTTTTGAGTAGAAATGCATGTCGTGATAAGTTTCTTGCGCAGAAAAAAAATTAAGTTTGGGTATTTATGTTATTTGCATGGCTCCTACTTCCTGTCTTTACCGCTAAAATTTTGTTAGAACTGCGTATGAGTTATATTCGAGAACTATCATTCGGAGAACAACAGAATGAAGAGGAAATGTTCTAATTATTTCGGAGTATATAATTAATCGTTGATTGCTCGAAATTAGATTATTTAGAAACATTTTATATCAAAATGTTATATAGAGTAAAATGAAATGGAAAGACGATCATGATCAGTGAGTAGGAAAGGATTTGGAAGGAGGTGGTCGCGGCTTCTTTCAAGCCACTACTCTGAATTTTACCCTGAACAGACACAGAATATTTTTCTCCGAAATGTTAATAACCACCTTTAAGACTGCACGCTGCCACAATCCATAAGATTACGACATAGCAAGTAGACTTATGGGGCAGTACGAGCTTTCTCGTATATAATCTCAAATGTTTTGCGATTTTTTCATCGCTCATTCAGTCTTCAAAGGCAAGGCTACTGAAAAATACAAGTATTGCATTCCAGAAAAAATTATTCTTCGTATGTTGTTACACGTACTTACACTGTATGCTAAAAATCTCAATTAAATTATACATTCCAACGAGATATATCTACGCTTAATATCACGAATGCAGTTTCCTGAACGAAAAACTACAAAACAGCCCGATTCGAGTTTCATGTATAATACTGATTACAGTGGATTGATCAAAACCAAAAATAAATTTCCCAATAAATTTAAATTTACATCTCCCATATTAAATTTAAGTGAAATGCGATAAAACGTCTCAGAGACAAAGCCTTTGGGCTCCTCCACCCTCATGCATTCACTTCATAAGATGAGTACAAACATCGCATAATAAAGTTATAGAATGAAATATAAGCGAGTGCCATTCTGCAGGAAAGCAACAAAACTACGTTACAGAATCAGAACTTTCTCCAAAGCATCACTGCACCAAGAACAGAATCTAAGAGCAGAGGCTATTTTCTGGGATATAGCACCGTGTAGTGTGGTAGATATTGACGGACATCCAAGAAAACAGCCATTTTCATATCGTCGCTGTGGTAACATAAAATCTCACATAAATCTAAGTGAACGATGCAGAAGATATATTAGCAAACCAAATTCCAGTAAAGGCAATAGGCTACATTTATTTAAAGATCCCTAAAATGACGTGGTAGTTGAACTATATATAACAAGAACAATAACAAATACAGAAATATCCCCAGTGGTCAGGTTACAAGTGGTCTCAGGCAAGATTTGGCCCGCGGGCTGCCAGTTAGACCACTGATATAATTAATAGCACTGCACGTCGGCTTAACGGCGGTGTGACAAAACAATTAATCACCAACATCAACATTAAGGATGATAACTCTCATTATCCTAATGATGAAGACAGTAAGTTCCTCTGAAACGTTTGGAAATATTTACCAGACTACACGAGACAACATCCTAGAAGACGGTCATCTTCACACGCGTCGCCGTAATAATCTAATAATTTATATTGGATTGGGTACAAAATTCCTTATAGCTCACAAACCACAAAAAAAATTCGCCTGAACTAAAGTACTGAACGCTCACGAAACTTCAGACGAAAATGTGCACACTTTATTTTTACGCTGTTACTAGTAACTCGATTTCAAGAACATTTAAGTCCGAGTAGGTTCATGATTTAACATAATTACCACATAAAATAAACTCGACTGCTTCGTTTTTAAACGAGTCACATGGTAGAGTTTCACGATAAAGGACGAAAGATGGACGAGGCTTATTCAATGGGCGTATAAGACGTATTAAAAACCGTACAACAAAACATTCAACAATATTACCAAATTCAAAATGAAATATCTGGTTAAAGTACAATTTAGTATCACACATAGTATGATATTTTACGTATTATGGGAGCGTAAAGTGTTCTTCTGTTCTCTCTAATTCTGAAGACTACATTTAAAATTCGCTGTGCACCATAAAAGTAAAAAGAGTGTTATTCAATCAGTGCCGAAAAAGGCATCAGGCAGGACAACTAAAGTCAAACACACAACGATTTTCAACTGGCAAGCAATCCACTAAATTTCCATTACGAGACGAGGTGTGTCACTCTATATTTCTTCCTGGAAATCTAATGCATTTAGGACGAGAAAAGGCGCGCACTAAAGTTCGGTAAAAAAGAGAGAAGTTTTATTTCCAAACTAAAAGACTCTTATACTGTGTCGGTCATAACTTCTTTCGCAAACCCATTCCCAAACCCGGCCTCAGCTTTTTTGTGTGCCACATCTGAATTTTAAATTGTAAAGAAAGTGAGTTTAGACGAACAGAACACAGAAAGAAATCTAGAAGCCTTCTGCTTTATGATATTTACTTTCATCAACTTTCATTTTCGAGCACTGTTCAGAGTTTTTAACTATTTGAAGTCCAGTGGTAACTATATGTGCCACATTATTTAAAAATCTACTACTACTACTACTACTACTATGGCGTAACAGCCCAAAATCGAGCCCTAGCCTCCTCAATTTAAAAATCAGTAATTCCTATTTTGTATTTATGGGTTTCGTATGATTCTCACAATAAACAGCGATTATTTCCTTAAACAGCAAAACAAGTTCATATTTGTAATGGAGAAATATTATGTTTTCTTTCAAGTAATATTTCCATGATCCTCGACTTCAACGGGTTATCATAATGGCCAAACCACGAGAATGTGACGAGCGAGATACAGAAATTCATACAGAATAAACAGAATCCATACCTAAGTTCTCTAAGATCAATTTTAATATTATCCTCCTACTTACACCTAGGTCTTTCGAGTGGCCTCTTACCTACAGGTTTTACTTTCACGAATACAGTATCTGGGTTCTCCAGTGGTACCTCACATTTTGCAAGTGGTGTGGGAGGAAACGACTACGTGTTAGAAGCATTTGAAAAGCAACGTCATCTGTCACCATCATTAAATTAAACACGCAAACAATCATTGCCGGCCACCACAATCCCTGTCAAAGTTTCAGACACTTAAAAGAGTTTCTGGACGGCTTTGGCGCGGTTACAATACTGCAACAAGTAGCCTATATGCAGACATAATGTATAATGCCAGTCAATTGTAAAAGCAATTTGCATGATTCTCAGATGGCAAAGTACCATGTTCTTCCAGCACGGACCTTGGCAAAGCATTTTCTGCATTTGCAAGAAACGAATTACGTTCCACTGTACGAGCAGACTACATCTGCCAAGTTCAGATAAAAAAAATAATCTTCCTTATAATGCTCAGACAGATTCGTGATTTAATATGGGGCAGTCTTCTAATCGTCAATTAAGTCAACTCTAGAGCCAGTGGCTTCCTTAAGCAGTTTCTATTTCTTTTCTAAAAATTTCTTAAAATCAAAGATTAACTTTGTTGATCGCTGACCTGTCTCGGCACGCCGCATAAAGAGAACATTGCTAACTCTGACAGCGTCGAAAACTGTGTTTTTAAGTACAACATATACATTTCTTCCATAAACAAGGTAATGGAAACAGAATAAGTGACCAGCATGTCAAGAAGACGGCGGAGAACATGAAAGGATACAAAAGAAAGATATCTGAAAACTGCTAAAATCAACCGAACGATAACAGAAGTAACAATAGAGGATAGCGATAAGTGTAAATCCCTGTTAGTGGGAAGTGCACAGACTGTGGATCGAGAAGAAAAGAGTTCGTTCCATTTGGATCACCCTCGCACTGGGATTCGAAGTTTCATAACTGTCACAACTTCTCTCCTCATGACGAAATTCACTGGACAAAAGGTCGCCAAAAACGAATTTCAAACCGCCAAGTTGCATTACAACCATAATTCTATATTACATGCCACGCACGATCCTCAAAAATCAATGAACACAGTTCAATGGGAAAGTCAGCAAACAAAGCCCTTAAGATTGAGTAATCGCCTGGATATTTCTCAGCAGTTTTAAAGAAATCGACCAATGAAAATATCTGCATATGGACATCAAAGCAATAAAATTTTAAAACTGAAGAATATAAATGAACAGAATTTGAACTAAGCCACTTAAGCTCTGATTCCGGCCAAGGTCAAGAGTATTTGTTGCCAAATTCAGACCGGGTCTGAGGCCCACCCAGTCTCCAATCCAATGGCTTCTGGAGGACTATTTGTATGGGGAAAATTGGCAGAAGCATGCAAATGACCACTTAGTCCATCCACAGCCGGAGTGTATTTTGCACGAATATTTACATCCACACGACTGACTGTGAACTATGTGTACCAATGGAACATAACAATTTTCTGATCAGAAATTTAGTAACAAAAATTTTATTTAAACCCCTGAGCGAAGGAGAGCCATAAGTATTTGATTTTAATGAGAATTCTGAGTAAAGAGAACTTCAAACTCCGTTTCACTGACAGAGGCATATATAGGTTGCAGGTCAACACGTGGACGCATAATTTCATAATATGTTTTTACTCCACACGCTTTATTACACAAACAACTCCAGCTAATGCCAGTGGTTTATGTTTACTTATAATTACATAGATTAATTGTATGAAATTAATTAACCAGATTTAACGTATCTCAAATAGCCGGTTGATCTACCGTAGTATTAACTAAGCTTATTATTACCAACACGAAATTTCACAAGAGCCAACAGATCCGTTTACCTCGAGCGGTAATCTGCTTGCTTACATCCACAAGGTACCGGGTTCGAATCTTGGTCACAGCACACTGATAAAAGCTCGAAATAGGTTACGTCTGATCTTTCGATGTACAATGTCAGTAAAACAGCATCGTGAAATAACCATAAACCAGGTAAACTAAACCAACAAGATCTGGTCACAGAATCCAAAGCTAAGGCGGGCTAATAAAATTCATAACATCAAAACCTTAAGACAAATGTTAATACTGTTCTACTATCTATGCTTTGATCTCGTAACTGGTCCCTTTCCTTCATGCTTCCCGAAATTTTACAGTTTTTTGTTTCCCTTACAATCCTTATTTGTCAAGCGTGCAAGTCACACTTTAAAAATACGAAATATTTGCCGGTTTGTCTGTTATAAACTCGTAAAAAGGCAATTAGTGTTTTGAATTCACATTAAGAATACAATTCCATTAAAAATTCTACACCTATTTGGAGAATGGACAACAAATTATTAGTTTTTACAAAGCACAGATTCCCCAGTAACTAAAGGTCTTAATATTCGTATTAAGACCTAGTCCACTGGTCTTAATAGCTATTATTAACAAGCTTTGCAGATTTCAAAATCGTAAGCATTTTATAAACACACAATAACCACAAAGAAAAGATTTCAAATTATATAGTGTTACATAAGCAGTAGTCTACTATTTTAAACAGATTTTATTAAGTATAATTTGCAGGAAGGGCCTAAAATAAATGAGTAATATAAGGTAACAATCAGTCTCCTTCCGCAAGTTTCATCGCTTAAACTAGCTTGTGACAGGACGTAAATTGATACGTTTTAAGTTACAGTTCAAATCTAATCTTCATCAAATCAACTTACAAGAAGCATAAATCGAACATAACATTTTAAAGAAGTAAAACATTTTTCTGTACATATCCATCATAAATCTCCTACCTGACAAAACAGCATTTGTGAAATCTAACGTGCGTCGTATGCTTGAAAATGATAACAAAGCTCACTTAAATTATATCTAAGTATTCATTTCCTACCGCAAAGCGTCTTAATTACAAATATCGGTCTGTTAACGCTTGTTTTGAAAGCAATTGGTATTTACTCTTAAAATCACACGCAACTAATAAATACACTTCGTAGGCAAAATGCAATTACAGATTGATAAGCAGATGGTAGACGTAGTTACAACTGGGCTTTAAAATGTTAACTTCGTATTTCCATGATTACGTATGACCATTCTCATGCTGGTAACGGGACCGAGTGAGTCGATCGAATGCCATCTAGGATAGCGTTTCTAAATTACGTTTCGACGCTGGCTAGTTCTAAATCAAGGCTCACACCTTAATCAAAAGATATTAAATAAGACGCTGACAGGCCTGTCAAATTTTATATTGACAATCATATCAAGTAGTATAAAATGGGCGGGACATACAGCATGCACGGGAGACATGAAAAATCATACATTTTAATTAGAAAAGAAAACACTACATAAACGACATAGACGTAAATGTGAGGATAATATTAAAATGGGCCCTGAAACGGGGTGTGAGAATGTGGATTGGATTTACCTATTTCAGGGCAGGGTCAAATGGGGGGGTTTCACATAAGACCGGAAGTTTTTTGAACGGGTGAGCGAGTAGCCTTCTCAAAAAAAAAATTGTGCTTAGTTTGAATAATATTACAGGATCTACAGACAAAAAAATACTGCTTTAATAATGCAACAATTTTGGAGCTGAAATGAAAATTTTTCCAAAAAAAAAAAAAAATGCAAGTGCACGTTTTGATTTACGACTCCACAAGATTCGCTAACAAACAAACATTTCCATCGAGAATAAAACACGATGGATATCCCAATGAGAAGCAAGCAAATTCCTGATATTGATACTGAACTGTGATTACACATCGATGAGGTACGTGTTAAATTAGTGACGCTATCTCACTGAATGCGATTGTGTTAACTTGTCCGAAATCAATTAATTCAATTACGATTCACCGCACGTTAGCAATTTATTTCAAAGACATGCAACGGTGTCACAAAAAGATGCATACATGGAATATTAACTATGCTGTCGATCTCCGTGTGTTGTGTTTACGAAGGCAAGCTAACGATGGGCATTTTGAACACCTACACTTGATTCACTAATTCCACAAAGTGCCAATGCTTACCCATGTAATGACTCAGTTCATCAATTGTCTTTATTTCTTTCATTAAATGTTTGTATACATATTTTTGGAATATGCTATTCAAGAGTGTATCAGTAAGTTTCAATGCCATCTACAGGGGCTGAATTAAAAGCGAGTCACTGACAACATTGTATTTGTAGGAGATATAATCAGCACATAAAACAAAGAGTGTCACGACACCAAAGAAATATACATTACGGTCAGAATGGTCGTCCTTATTTGAATACATATAACAAGGTTGCTTGCACTTACTATGTCCTCGCCTAAAAACAATTTCAAAACAAAGGATGCTCAAAGAAGTTTTACATCGCAACACGAGAGGAGATGATCGTTATTCGTCCTTTGAGGGAAGAACTTCGTTTGTTTTTACACAGTAACAAAAGCTTTGATACGATGCTTCTGAAATGTGCTTAACTTTATACAAGAGAAAAGAGAAAGTACCTGGGAAAGTTTAGTTTCATTCTGATTTCAGCCACGTAAAAAAGAAAGTAATTAAACATTCTGTAGCACTGGAAAAAAGGGAAAAAGATTGAAACTGTTTACAGTAGAATTTTAAAGTTGTTCTTTACACAAAATCACAGATGATGACAACAGCAAGGCAAAAAAGGGAATAACAGATGTAATGATGGTATGGAAGGTAACAACGTGAATCTTGCACACTGTTGCAATTACATTTTGAAACTCATGACAGAGAGACAAACATGGTCAGCCCCATACGATGTTCAATTAAGATGAAATGCGTTAAGAACACGTAAACGGTTCACACTATAGACCAAGTCATTAACATTTTTATATCTTGTCATTTTTAGCAAAGAACCATTTTTGTGTATGTATGATGATGAGAGTGGAGTAATTGTTGGGATGTCACGGAGAAACCGGGGCAGCCCCGGAGGAAAACTCCGTGCTGCCTAGACCACGGCCTTGCCCAACACAAGTTATAAATTCGGGCACCGCCGGGAATCGAACCCGGGACCCAAGGATTAGAAGGCCAGCATTCTAACCGCTAGACCACCGTGGCGGTTAATTGCTATTTATTACTACGAAAAATACAAAAAAATGGCAACAAAACGTGCTTACCCTGCTGGCGGTCCCCGAGTTGCATTCCGAGATCGAGAAGGTGTCGACCACAGAGTCGAAACGGACCAACTTCTTTGGGAGAGGTTTCTTGCGGGGACAAAGCGAACACATGGCGGCGGGGGGCATAGCGGCCCACACCTGGCACTTGCTCCACTGTTACACTAATTTGATGTTTAATTCTCTTGCAACGTATGTTCAGATTTATCCTTAATTCAGCACAAATGTTTCGATAGTTGCAAAATTGTTTGGACACAGAATGGAACATCGATCTGCTGTGAGTCAGTTCGAGAAATCCTTCTTTTCTTTCGATGTACAGCGAAGTTTTGGTGTTTTACAGAATGCGACCGACGAGAAGTTAATGTTTTAATAAATTTACAGCAGCTACAGGAATAAGGCTTGGCTGATGTCACGACAGCGTTAAGGCTCTTAATGTATTGTCTTCAAATGTCAGTAAGGCATTATAAAATTATTACTGAATTTAGGAAATTACGTTTTATATATTTTTCTGCAAGGATGGAACTGGAATACGGAAACAAAATCACAGAAAAATAGCTGTAACATATTGTGACAATTTTCTCTCATGTGGTTCACAAGATACAAACTAATTATCTCGACGTCTTAAAGGTTCAAAAGACACAATTTTTGATACAACACTTAGGCGAAAGATCTCAGGCTACAAAATTATTCCCAGCCACAAATGTCGTCACACGTCAGGCAACTAACTGAATTCAATACGTGTTGCTCCACCTTGCAGGCCTACATCGACCCGTTCCAGGGAACCTAAACAGTGAACACGAAACCTACTGTCAATGGATTCAGAAAATAAATACGCAGAGCACAGCCCTTCTTCAGTACAGTACAGGCACCTAGTCATGAAACTCCCCTCCCTTCATGGACTCCGGAGGTTCATCACCGTATTCACAACAGTCCCTATCCTGAGCCAGGTGAATGGAATCCACGTTCTCCAGCCCCACATCCCTAAGAATCATTGCGGTCTCCGCTACGCCAAATTCTCTGAAGCGGTCCATTGCCTTCAGGCTTTATTTACGCATTTCTCATCACGTGGGATAAAATATAAATTATGGAGTTCCTCATCTCTTGAACATGCAACTTTCTCCTAAAATTTAAAAAAAAAATTAAAATGTAAAGAAAACCAGGGACCTTAGAATCCCTGCAAATAAAAGTTTACAACGAGGGAACTCCATTTTACATTCCAGAATAAGTTGTTAAGAACATCTCCCCACGTACGTTATAAACTGTGTTTGTCGTGCGCCTGTATATAGTATTTTTCTTACACGTGTTGCTTAAATGACATATGCTCCTCTTACATCCTTCCCGCAAGCAATATGTCCACACTGACCACATTTCTTTAATAACTGTTATGAACTATGGGAGATTTTTAAATACATACCTGACACACTTTACCGAATTTACCTGTGTAATGCGTAACTGATTAATTTTAACATAACCAACGTGTTCTGCAGTCAGGGAATGAAGTGATGTAGAACACATGTTGTCACTGACTCTACTGAACATAGATGTCAGCCCGGAGGCTGTAAGGAACAGCGTATTCTGTCGGCAAGAACGGGGACTATTCATCAGCACAAGACATGCGAGAAAGGTGGATCTACGAGGGAAACGGTTCCATTCACTGTGACCTTGCAGTTATAATTTCGTCACAGAGTTCACTGTCATCATAATTGAATTGAAACAGCAGCTCCTTGTAGCATCACTGGGTTTTTGAACTTTGTTCATCTTCTACCATTCCAAACAGAACACTGCGATTCATATGCTTTCGTAATCAGTTCAAAAAGTACGGGGGTACTTTTCAGTTACGTCCGCTAGAAACAGCCTACATCAACTAATATAATTCCGTGATTTTTATACGTCCACAGAACTGCTGATGCCTATTTAATTTCAGGCTGTTTCAACCTAACCCAACCCAACACTCAAAAATCATTTATTATAACATGAGAAGCATATCTATTCGAACTTCACGGAGCCGAGTCCTTGAGAAGCTAGTAAAGAAACGTCCAGACATTTACGGAACCCTAAGACTTATTACCATATTCTGAAGACCCTGGTCCCTATCTTGATCGAGATTAACAAAATCTTTTAGTTTTTTGTAATCGCACGTTCACAAATACAGAATACTGATAAATTTGAAGTAATACATTTTCAGTCAACAGATGACAATTTTGACAAGTTAACTCATGTGTAAAGCCTCTGATCCCACTGAATAGGTGAAATTATTATTTCAGCAGAATATAATATATTTTACATAATATAATGTTATTAAATTTACTTTCAGTTCCAGTACATACATTATGACGTCTATGCGTGACAATAATGAAATCGATTTGAAAATGGGGCCCTGTTTCTTTCCCCCCCCCCCCCTTTCCACTATTCTCAAGCTACGAGAGCAGACACTCAGCCCACACCAAAATGGATCAAACGTTTTTCCCAGATGTCTCAGCACCCAATTTTCTTCAAATCACCCCGCCACGCTATGGCTGCTCTGCGCTTCGAAAGTAGGTCTGTCAGCGAATGTGCGCGCGCGACCTTGGCCGGCCGGGGACCGTTCGAATCGATACGACGAGTGGAGCCCGGGCTGCCCAGAAGTATCACACGTCTTCAGGCATCTTTCTTGTCTTTCGATGCAAGCCGCAGACGAGTGGTTAACACTTTTGGTAGTGTGCACATCCCAAGTAAAAATCTTGACCTGCGGTGTTCATCAGTCCCCCCAACGCAAACGCAAGGAGACTACCTCAAATACAGCTCGAAGGCTGCTAATTATTTGTTGATACGACATTCTATCATTCGACCATATACAGTATGAGCTAGTGAGAACGTCGTTAAACCACAAACAAATGAATAAATGCATGCGACGCGAGGCTACGTAATTCAAATATGACAATTCATTCGTTATCAAGAAAACAAAATTCACACAAAACAGTAGAAATACTGAAACATAATCAAGCCAAAGCTTTGTATAAGGAATAAATCTTATCTAGTCACATGGTTAAGAGTTTCCGAGACAGAAATAAACCACCTTGTATAACATGGCCGATTCGATAACATACGGAACAAGAAAGCAAATCCAAATGAAACGTAAAACATTAGAAATATTACGGCAAAAACGATACACTAGCATCACCGAAGTCTTCGTAAATACTAAAACAAACAACAAGCTATGAAAAAGTAAACACGCTAGAGCTCACAAAAATGTCTAAGTGAGTTTCTGTCTCTTATAACTATGATTTAATCCAACTCATGAGACACCTGCAACAAGCTCGCCTACCTATTATTTGGTTTTGTGCTATCCAAACGCATCTGCCATGTACTAAAATGAGGAGCATTAAATAATTAAGTAGCACGTTATGGAACGAAACTAAGTGGGGAAGACAAGTTGCCGTCATAAAACTTCTTACAGCAGAGAATTCAATATCGTAATGCATTTCTGAATACTTCGTAACTTTCCAAACTAAGTCTTTCGACCCATATAAATGTTTAAAAACAATTACAGTACTAGAATTTATGACTTCAGAGTTCTCATATTTATTAAGCACACGTTACTTGTGCTCAGACACCAGCTCTAAATATGATAAATGGTCGCATGCTGGATAGCAAACAACCAACATTCGATGAAGGCACGTGCGGGAAGCTCCTGTGGAAGTTGACTGAACGCAGACAGAAGAAAAGAGTATCACGTTGTCATGACAACGGGATGTAGTGAGGAACGCGTCCAACACATAACAAACTTAACTCAAAGTAAATTAGTCTCTTATGATAAACCTTGATTACGAACAATCCTCAACTGATTTAACCTCACTAATTACAATAAAGCACAATTTCAGGTCGGTAAATCCTAATTAAAACCATTAAGTATCCTGTACGTACACATGAGTTTATTTCATGGCTTCTAACGACACGGGTTTAAAATGTTCTCTCACATTATAACCTAATTTCAAACTGCGTCTAAATTACATAACATCCAAATATAGACGACTTTAGTTCTGTAATAACGCGCTGTGTTCACAAATCGTGTTACGTTTCTACGACGTTTGTGCATCACAAGATTCGATGCACTACAGTTGAAACCATGCAAAACACACGAAATGAGGTAAGAGGACACCATGGACTATCCATGTCACAGCACATACGTCACACTGCTCTCCACCGACGACGAACCGCCGAGGCACTACAATGCCACAGAGGTAAAGCAACTCAGCTTTCCCACTTCAACCGGGAGATGCCACCACAATCGCTTTGATTCCTCGTGCAATGCCATATACCAAACGACATTACAACACTAATAATTTCATACCAATTTGAAACAGTGTGTGCCAGTCTGCCTTCAGGTGTCACGTGCAACGCCTACTGAAACTGTTCCTTTCTGAGGCTAGAGGAAAAATACTTTGTTCCTACCGGAATCAAACATTACATAGACTGTCGCCTGTTTTGAACGCAGGGCAACTTCGCACTAATATGTGTAATGCGAGTAGTCGAATCAAATCTATTCAGGGGTACAAAATGCTTCTTTTAGCTGTATAAATAAGAAAGAATGGACTCGCTTGCCTGCCCTGCAGTTTACAATAACGATGCAAATGCGGCTGTTAAGTGGGAAACACAAGCACAATGCTTCCCACATATGTAACTCAAAACATTATTTTTAAACTGTTTCTTCAGCGATTAAATAACGCCATGAAGCAGAGTCCTTGACAAGCTGACAATCTGCTCCGATAGCCAAGAAATTCCTCGCACTTTACGGTACATGAAGATTCATTACCGGGTTTACAGAAGTCTGCCATGATTGATTTATTAAATCTATATAGCACAAAAGTTACTACAGAAAAGGATTAAAAGTCCCTAACTGAAAATAAAGAAATAATGAGAACACGAAATTATTCTACATGTAAATTTGTAAATAATGAATATACATTTCAAAAACAAGAAATACATAAAAAGTTAAAAATGTCGCGAAGCATATGCAACTTGCGCTGCATCGAACTTGCTGACGTCATAGCGAGACGTGGGCCTGACACGATGACAAAAGACTGACTACTTTGCTCCGTGTCGCGTACCAAATCGATGCTGGGGGTTCCGCATCTCACAATACTCTGCGTTATTCCGTCACATGCGAACATGAACCGGTGAAAGCCCCAAATGCACAGGAGCCCTTCCATTACCCACACTATACACCTCCGTGAATGTGTGACAACTGCCAGCAAAATTTCGAAATTGCAGATGTAAGCGTGTACATTTACGGAGCTGTTACGCACAGATATATGCGGTATAGGACACTACGTCACGTGATCAACGTTCCACAGAAGAGCAAATTCATGTTAGCAGGTTACAGTAAAAGACCAAAACTTATAGTAATAACCCTCCTTTCAGCCGTTCTTAATTTAACGTTTGCTGACAATTTACTTAGCTCTCTAATAGATTGGCCTACACACGCTCTTAAAAACCGAAATCATTAAAATTTGTATTTATTTTATTGTAACTGTTTATATTCTGTATTCTGGCAATCTTCTAAGTACGAACAATCAAATGCGTTGAATTACAAAAATAAAATCCAATAATAATACGCATTACTTTCTGCCTTTATTTATTTCTCTATCTTCCTTCTGTTACGATTTGGCAAGGATTTATGTACATTTGTACGATATTAAGGGCAAATTAAATTGAAATACAATAAAAATTTACACAAACCATTGCCAAATGGCTGCAAAAAAGAAGAAAGAGAAACAAACAAAAAGCAAAACTCTTGCATAAAGGTCTGTCACATTATGCGTACAGAAGAGATTCAAACTGGATGAGATCACTCCATATTTCATGTCGCCTCGGAGAAAAACTAGTCCCAGTACCATCTATCAGTTTACCTATCACAGACAGTTCAGTAATCTAAATGTTCAGTGATTTACGAAATTGTTCTCCACATTTCCTCAGGGCTCTAGACACTACGTATGCACGTTTGCGTTCAGTCATGGTGGAAACGTACGTGCAATCGATAGATACCTCGACACTGTGCACCTGCTCAACAGCAAGCAGCCCACACACGATTACCCTCCAGTCAATAAATTAAGGCTGCTGAGTTAGATACAAAATATTTGTAAACTTGCGAAAATAACATGGAATAAAACATATGAACTTTTGAAATCTACCCATAACCATTTACTTATAGGGGTTTAAGGTTCCGCCCATAAATATCTGAAAGAAGGGGTTATTTTATTATTCCTTATTGAAAAATTTTAATAATGAAAATGGAGATTTGTAGGGGTAAGTTCCAAATCCCTATCTATTATCTAAAGTGTAGATTTTACTCAGTATCTTTTCAATCAAAAATCCTGGACATGTATAAGCGAAGAAATAAAGAAACTTAATCATTCATAATTTTCTCCAAATATTACTAGCATAATTAAATTAAAACTCTGACGATAGAAACAACAGTTTTTTTACCATTTAGACTAGAATTAAAATATCAAGATGGCGATTGTAAGATAATGTTATAATGGTTCTTAGGTGAGTAAACTGTCAAAATGACATGAACTGAAATCGGCCGACAAAAGGTTTATCCTCTGGTTAAAGATTATAGCTAATAATGCACGTAAATTAATTACGCAGTTGGTAAACCAGTTTATAAAGAACCGACTGTGACAAGCGAGGATTCTATAAGGACTGCAATAAGTTCAGTAAATACAATCTTCAGAATGTTAATAGATTTCTAAACATATAAAATTAAAAATATAAAAAATAATTAGGGGTAAACAACACAAAAGAACACATGAGGAACTACAGGTTAGAATGAAAAAAAAAGTCGAAATAATGCCGATGTTAGTGTACTAGGTTGGGATATTATCCAACTGAAACGAGTAACAATGTGGGCTTGTGGGTAGATTCCAGCATTTCGGAGAAGCATCCCGTCTCCAACTCGACAGGACTCAGTCGTTAACGAGTGGTTAATCTCAACATCCGCAGTGGACATCTCGAACTCAAGTTACAAAGCTGCACTTCTTTAGATAGTCTGGGACTGGGCATTTGCAATTAGATCTTTCTATTCACTTTTTGTTTTATAAACATGTTCTGCTCGTATACAACGTTCTTATATCCGACGTTATATTATCAATTTTATTTTCGCGTGTAACACACAAAGTTTATTAAACGATATTTCAGCCACTTAAGTTAAATTCTACCCTCGTATAAGAACCAAAGTTTAATTCCCCTCAGTGGCCATTAAAATGCCACTTTATTTTATAATAATATTTAAAGTTGACATATTTTAAATTCCTGAATTTAAATTAACACTTTGAATAACCCGATCTTCCTCTTAAATCATCTTGTTTTTTGTTTTCTAACTGCAATAATGTAAGCGTCTTGGTTTCGTTCCGTCCGCTCCACTACACAGCGCAGCACAGACCGGCAGCAAACCCTGTTGGACAACACCCAATTTCTTAAACAAGATTCAAGGTACTTTAATATACTTCCGGAACGAGAATCGAACTGAGTCCAATATATCGTCTTTAAAGTTATGTGGAGCCTCACTAAACTGCCTGACGATGCAGTGCAGTCTCCGAAAGAAGACCAGCAGACCAAAATACACTGCGTCCACTAACAAAGTTGAACGCAGCTGCCACTTCCCGGCTCCCAGCAAGAACTGTTGTTAATATAGAGAAATTGAAATTTATTGTTCCTATGGAGCGATACTTGACTCGTATCGTAAAAGCTTGTAGAGCTTCACGGTAAGTCATGGAGTTTCAATAGGGAGACGGGAAGTTGCGTTAAACTTTTTCAGTAGACGCACTGTCCCGTTCTTATGTTCTTCAAGCAGAAACCAAGTGTTTGAAGAATAGTAAGGCATGTCCAAAAATAACCACAACAGTCGTACCGTGTGTAGAATTGTCAGCAAGGCTCCTACACATTACGCTCTAGCTTAGAAAAGTAGGGACATAGATTATATCGATCAGATTTATTAAGTTGTATAATATTACTGGAATAACTGAGAAAAGTAACAGTATACCCAAGATGCAACGAATGACTTGCAGTGCTAAATATATGAATAAATAACATACATAAATAAACAAATGAACGTCCAAAACAGACTATAACAAGAAAAGAAGAATATATAAGCAAAGAGGGAGAGAAGCCCATGGTAGAAAGAAGACAAAGGAATAAAAATATAAAGGCAAAAGGAAATTAAAAGTCAAGAACGAAAAGTTTTCTGCGGTATCGGTTTGTAAAACCAGGCCAAGCTTCTTACATCGCGTGTCGAGATTCTCAATCAGCCGTTTATTTCTTCTGCTGCCACCACAGGGTTTGAAGCTCTGCCAAGTTCACTCTGTGCTCTGGACAGTCCTCCCTCTGGTGGTGCCACAGAAACAAAAAGAACGTATAATATATGTCTAAGCAATCTATTTTCCCCTTTCGCCTTAACCTTCGTTTCTTTCCTTCGTTCTACGTCTTTACATCTCCAACAACCTGGATTTGCCCTATTTCCGGGACACTCAGACGCCCATGGTTTCAAGTCGACGTCGTCTTCGTGATATGTTGTTTCGTTCGGCTTTTAACTCTAGAGACCACTTCCTCCAAAAGAATTCATCACGCATTGCACAATGGATTGCAAATAGATTCTCAAACATCGTCCCAGAGATTGCGTATTCTGCCTCTGTATTCAGAGTTATAGACACCAATTTTACACAAATCTCCTGACGGAACTAAAAAAAGAACGATGGAGACACGATTATGTAAAGGTTACGGAAAGTTACTTTTCCTTGTATTTTATCACATATATACAACCGTAATGGAAATACATTTTAAATAAAAGATACATACAGACATTTATATTTTATAAAGTCCTGTTCCTACGTCGGATTAAGCACCACGCCATAAAGACACGACGAGGAGTGGCGGCATACGAATACCTCTACAACGGCTATAGATGGAGGTGAATTCGATTCGAGGAACGAGCCAGCCGCGGTATGAATAGGACAGGGGACTTGTTGGCACCCAGAGACGGCGAAAGGAACAAATCTCCACCCTTTTCGGGAACAGAACCCGGGTCGTTCAACTCTTAACCTAGTCGCTACACCGGCTGAACTATCGTCCGTAACATTAAAATAGACAGCACCAAATGATAGAGAATATATTTTAAGTATGGTTAGTTTTAAATGCTCATTTCTGTCCCTGCTTCGTATGTATTTTAATGAAATTACTTTTCCGCTTTAAATTATATTATAAATTAAAATAAAATATAAAGTACTGAAATATATTACCTGATGTTTAAGACGCTGTTAAGTAAAAATTGACATTGGAGGGTTAATAACGTATATTTTCTGGCGACGTTATAATTTTTACCGTTACTTTCAGTGATCACTCGATAGAACAGTTTGGAATTTACCAAAATTATAAACAGGAAGCTCTGCGGGGGTACCCATCTGTTTACTTCCGCGGACAGAGAACAGCTGAAAGCATATTCGTTTCTGTTCTGCTCACGCGGTGCAGATAATACTGTGCAGGACCACGTTTCTTGCTTAATTTATACAAATTCTTACGCCTTAAGTTTGAAATATGAAACAGAAAGAGAAAACAGTCATCAGCAGACAGTGGAATGCTAAAAAAAATAAACATGGGTGGATCAAATACAAATAGGTCTGCATTTACTTTCAAGTAACATTACTATACGAAATAATTTTCGATATATTATTTATTGTTACTTGCTTTTTAAATATCTTGTATCAACTGTTACTTATAACTAAATGAATTTGGTGTGTATAGAGGATACTGTGAGCAGAAAATGGCTGGCGAGGAAGTGAATATTTTTACGACCTCGGAATTCGTCTAGTGCCAAAAACGAAGACAAGTGAAAGTACTCACTGTCAAGTTTCTTTTCCGATACCACTTTCGAGATTTGAGGAAACAAATACTGCTATAAAGACACTTTAAATCAATATGTACTATACACGATGGCGGGGGTGAGAACCAGAGGGTTAAGTATGAATTGAAGTAGACCGGAGTAATGCGCAGAAAAAATAGACAGCTATAGAAGCCAAAAGAATTGCACCCGAATTACAGATTTTTCTCGGGCTAAATTGTTTCTCTGACAATATCATTTACCTTGAATGTATTCCAAATTTACTGACCTTTCCTCCTCCACCTTCATACGATCACCGCACGAGATGTCTTGCAAATCTCACCTTAACTGCCACGAGTATTTATTTATCTTTACACCGGTGAATCCTATTGCTGGTTCGCAAACACTAAGCCGCTCGCCAAATAAATAATTTCGTTTGTTTATTTACACTGCGCTACGCGTTGGGAACGTCCACTGATCGTCATTATTCTACGTGTCAACATTTTGCGATCCAAGCACTTCCGCCACAAAATATTTAGTTATTGCAGATTTATTACGCTACAAAGACATATTTGTATTTGGGGAAACAGCGAATTAATGGTTTTAATTCAAGGTGTAGGTACAATCTCGTTTTAACTTAGTTCCAAGCAAGCTGAAACTCACCATAGGCTGTAAATGTAATGACGCACAAATTCCGGTTTGGTACAGCAAATTGATACTTCGGTGGGTACAGACTAGGGGTTCTCAAGGTTTTCCAGACATTATTCGCCCCTAAACATCGGCCCACGGTTTAACGACTGCAAGCTTCTCAAGATGGATTCTGATCCACGCAGTTAATTACCAAGTCGCGGGCCGCAGAGTTATAAATAAGAAACGTTTATTGAAACTTTATTAAAAATTCTATTAACTTACTACTGCAGACAGCCTTACGAATCCCTCACTAATTACCTTCAACAAAATCAGTCATCAATAACATTGTTTTTGCTGGAGTAATCTTTCGATATCAGGCTTAATTTTTGTTGTTACCACTGGCATGCATTATTTCAAATGTTCATCAGTACGACAGGGGTCAGCAGTGGCCGCGCGGTCTGAGGCGTGGGCCTTGTGCCGCTTGGTCGCTGGGACCGTGGATTCGAATCCCACTCAAGCCATGGATGTTTGTCCGCGTTTTTCTGTGTTGTGCTGTCCTGTGTACAGGTAGAGGCCTTGCGACGGGCCGATCCCTCATCCAAGGAGTCCTACCGAATGTCCATAGATCAAGCCAACGAAAAGTTGGGACCCGCAGTGCTCAGGCACTTGAAGAACGGGTCGTTCCCGGTATCCCAGTATCAGTACGACACGTCCTTGCACGTGATTTGACATCTTATTTACGCTAAACCGTTGACGACAGCGAAAGGCACTGCCAAACACTGGCGATGATAACAAGGCAGGTTTTCTCATACCATCATCACAATGGCGACACAGTATCACAGAAAATTGCAGGTCGCGGGTTGACAATCTCTCACATAGACTACAGACAGTTTAAAGGAGCGCTTCAAGAACAAAGCAGTTCCTACCTGCTGGAGGTCGTCCCTCAAGATCACATGTTGAGCTGCGGTTTCTGCTAGGATCCTCTCCGTTGATGCGGGCCGCGGTACTCCGTCCAACGCTGAAACCTCTTTCAGCTGCGGAGGAGACGGAGGTGGAGGCAGTTCCTCTTCTGCGCTGTACCGCGTCTTCTGTAACATCAATAGAATGGCGAATATGAAGATAGGTACGCGGAAGGTACCTTTTCGAATCTCGTCTGGGATATAGGTTATCCACACACTTTCTTTCTTAACACTACGCAAATGCACGGTATTATATATTATATATTACTCACACTGTCTTCCACGTTAGTTCTGATCCATCATTCTGCCATATCTCATCTAAGTATAACTTCTGATGTTTATAAAACACAGTGATACAAACGAACATGGGCCTACGACAATAACACTCACATATGATCATACTGTCATGGCAAAGCTGTGTTTGGAGCACAGTGTGTAACGAAGGGTTCGGTGTGATAACAGCGATACTTCCGTAAACATCATTAATCAACTGATCTTTCCAGCAGAGACGCATTGGTTTCTAAGAGGTACGAGCTGAGTTCTTGAAGGAATACATAAATCACTTATTTCTTATGCAGGAAAGCACTGATAATAAATGTTCAATACTGATTGTGGGTAGTAACAGTACGACATGCACAGCATATAATGAAGCTTTTACAGAAAATGTAACTCTATTGGTCCTGTCGACAGAATTTAAAAGAGTAGGATGTTTTCATGACAAGGTAGGATATGGAAGACCAGGTCTCTCACAGCAAAATATCACTAAATTGATGAGATTTCTCCACTGTCACTTCGTCATCACACAGACTGAGCATAACCAAATCATCTGCTCACAAGATTTTAAAATCAAATCAATGTTTTAATTGTATTAATAAACACTCCTGCGTTTACACTATTGCATTATTTTTACTAAACTGCTTTAGATTTCAAGGTATACTATTCACATACAACGGTTTAAATTAGTGATATAATAAGGATAGTGAATTTCCATGCATAAAGCTTTCTATCATAAGAAAAATGTCACTTAGTGAAAGATTCCACGATCCAAGCACCACACACTTCTGTTTATGAAAGGTTAATACTAATTAGTTTAAATACGATGGTGAAATTTAGAAAATGCTACAGGGCAACTTATTTCTGACATTTTAAGATCTACGAAAGTTAAGGTCTTTGTGCGCGCATTAATACTCCATATTAAAGACCTCCATACTTTAGACAAATAACGCTGCAGAGTCCTAATGTAAAATAGATTAACGTACAGGACTATCGTACGGTATTATAATTTGCATAGTTTAGGAGTATGTCAGCTTCTCGCCACTGTTCTAGTTTAGTCTTTTGTTCAGGTCTACTAAAGCGTTCATCAGAAAGTAATGGGGCTTGTTTGATGAAGTGACAGCCAATCGCAATGCCTTTGTTATCAGAGGATCATACGCCAAGCTTTGATTTGTGAAGTGTCAGACATTAATCCAGGAAATTGTCAATTGTAACAGTGTAAAATAAATCTATCTGGTAGGATTTGAGGTTTTCATGGCGGTGAAGCCGAAGATGGCTGTCTTCTGGTTTGTAGCGCCGAGTAGTCTGGTAGAAGCTACCCAACGTTTCAGAGGTCTTTGCCGCCTCCATCATAAAGGCAACGAGTCTCAGAGTACAAAACTGAAGAAATCTGTCTCTTGTGCTTTTAAACAAAGAGCCCTCTGTGTAATCTCCAATTACGTCACAAAATATTTCGTATCGGTTTTCTTAAGAATTCTGAGGATAATAAATATAACACAAATTGATTATCTTTAGCACACGTCCCCTGCCCAACTTCTAGGGCCCCAGAGGCGATAATTGTTAGATAGAATACATACATACAAGAAGGAACGAGAGCTATCAATCGCCTACGTGAAAAATCACTAAAAAAAAGTTTGTTTTCTGAGAGTTCTGGTAAATGCACTCTATTGACTACCAAACGTAAATATTATCGCAAAGTAAAATTACCTTGGTTGCCTGTTCAGAAAATATCACGAATTACTTACAGTGCGTCGATCCAGTATCTTGGCACGTCCATTCACTACAGCAACAAACAACTCACTGGCTATTTATTTAAACACGACAAATATACGGGTTTTCATCCCGCAGGTGACTCAGAAGATAAAAAGGAACGCCATGTTTAATTAAACACACTAAAATCTTTATGATATTGATCCTTATTAATTTTTATTATTATTATTTAGTGTTCTGTCTGACGACAGGTCCATATGAACAGGATCCTTCCATCCTTTTCTCGGACTGGGACCTGTTCATATACGTTCTTGGCAGATGATCCAGAAGCGGTTTGCCATTGCCTTCTTCTGTGCGTGAATGGAGTAATTGTTGGGATGCCAATGAGGAAAACTCCGTGTTGCCTAGGCCACGGCCTTGCCCAACACAAGTTGTCTAGTAAGAATAAACATGGTACTAGACCTTTCTGGAGGGAACTGAACCCGCAGACTTCTCCTTCAGATATATCCGGCTTTCCATTTTATCGAATACAAATGTAAAGTTGAGACTTGTATGTGAGGCACATACTTGGGATACCAACAGGTATACACGTTGATAGAAGTCTTATGAATCCTCGATAGTGATAAAATGTACTGAACTTGCTTCAAACTATGTTAGCAGCACAAAGAAATAACTAGTAGTACTTTATGCTGCTACGTTGCTCATAAATTATCGGTATTTTGTCTATCTAACCAGTTCATTTTGAGAGAGTTAAGTCTGTTTATCGAAATTCGTAAATACCTCGGCCAATCTCTTAATTTGTTGACCTTTAAACTATCTTAATTCTTCTCTTGCTGTTTCAAGTGATTGTTTCAAAATCTTTATTCGGGCTTAGAGTGCCCGTTATTTTGAAAGTAAACGCATACATTATCTGGTATTTTAGGCCAGAGAATTCGGTACTCAAGTGCCCACGTATCAGGTATAGCTTGGTCTAATGGGCCTAACATAAAATATGTTCCCCTTTCTTACCTAAAAACGAAGGAAGATCCATCTTTCGAAAAGCAGCGATTTTCAAGTTTTTAAAACTTTCAGGGATTAACAAAAACAGACGATGGCTAAAGTCCGAAAGAAAGAACTATCTGTTACTCAGGTGAAAACTTTAACTAGCAAAGTGTGGATTAACTTTGTGAGGGCGGACATATAGATCTTGCAAAACATGTAAAGCTTTAACCCTGCACAATGTAGCGTTGAAACAAATACGATTCAAGTGATAAATTTGTAACCAAGATTTACTGCGCCATTGGATTTCTGTGTGGGTCCGCATTGCCGAAGTCAAAGCTCTTTTCCTAAGTAACAAACAGTAGTAATACTATTAACTGATTGCTTTGCAGTTTTAAAATTCCACAATACTGGGCCAAAACATTCTATAATTTTAGTTTCATACCACTTTCAACTAAGCGACGAATTAACCTCTACAATAAAGAGCAATTATGAGAACACACGCAAACATACAATAAAGCAACGTTTGAAAAGTCAGTTATTAAATATGATATACAACTGTACAACTTTTGACGACATTAAACAGAGGAGGTCGAAGTACGCTAGAATAATAAGAGAAGCAAATGAACGGAATTTACCAGAAAGTGAATGGGGTTATATTACTACAAATCTGTTACTTTGTCTTCCATTCTGCTGCAGCTAATAAACATAAGAAATCACCAAAATAAGCCATTTGCATTCTAGTACTGGGGCCATTGATGCCCCAGATTTGTGCCACATATGGAAATGGTGAGCTCTTAAGATACATCTGGACGCTCAAAACCAGAATTTCGGCTTCTAGTCTAGCATCTTTAGAAAAGTTCGCAGCATTCCGAAGAACCTATTAAAGTCCTTCAGTTCGTCACAATGCGTAAAGAATTCCGGAATGGCTGGCGGGCGGAGGGCGGTTACTAAAATTTGACAACATATTCCATTGATTATTAAAATCGGAAAATAACTGACACTTGAAGTCTTGACGTGTTTCTGCGCGCCGAAGTGACTACGTGTGGATTCTTCAGGCTACCTCTGTTATCTTGGTTGAAATCGAAAGTTCAATTTAGGTAAAACAGCAAGAACTTTTATTGTAAGCTACGAATACATTTTTTGTTTCGTCCTGTTATGGCAGAAGCACTGCGACGGTCTGATCGTCTATCCAAAGAATAAGCACTGCCTCTTGCTTTAGGATCTAAGAACCTCCTACAACAGACAACGGCCCTGTACGAATCGGATTGTAGTGTCAAGAATAAGAAGACGTAGATGAAGATGAAGAAAATGAAGAAGAGATGAGAGCATAAAAAGTCGGTTACGTAATCTTCTGTAGAAAATATATTAACAGTAGAATCAGGTAACCCTGGGTGGGATACAAACTGAGGTCATAAGACTAACAGACAAAAATTACACAATACTCTAACGAAGCAAACACTCGACGAGGTGAAGAAAATCATGGCAGCCCATGTCATCTGACTCCATTATTCCTTCTCACGCCGAGGGTTCGACTTGTAGGGAATAAACAAAGTTGAAGTGGCGAGCAAACAGTCGTGCAGACACGTTCTTAGGTTGGGGCATTCTGAACCCTCTCACGCAACCCCACAACCTCACGGCAATCTTAAGTTTCGAGTCAATATTGACACCAAACTGGGAAAACTTTTAAATGAGATGAGGAAATAGCCAAGATGCG
>NW_019059889.1:212222-223101 GCF_000696155.1 Zootermopsis nevadensis
CCAAAAAGTCACTTATGACGTCGGAAACGTGCCGAACAGCCACATTCAAATTCCATTGGTCCGAGTCGTAGTGGAGCAGCGGTCATCTGGCAATCGTCACTTCACACCTACTAGGGCGCCCCAAACCAACGGTCACTAAACCGAATGTTGGGGGAAGAGACTTTCACACGCCAGGATGGCGCCACTCTCTTTCCCAATGTGATACATTGGACAAAGCCAAAACTTAATAAAATCACTCAAATTTTGATGAAGTGAGGTGTACCAAGTATCATCTAATCACACCTCCTTCGTTCATATAAACCAGATTAATATGCCAAAGTCTGGTTTACCCCTCATCTCAAGTTTCAGTCCGTTCGGGAATTGAACCACGGACCTGGACTGGCACACCTCCTATACGTTCCCTTCCGACAAAATATTCTTTTCCGATTCAGCACTGAATGCGCTCAGATATGTTTCGCTTAACTTGCAATGAATATGGCAGATGGAGTTCAGTAACGAAATGGACGCCTAATCGGCATGTCGCTTATTTCCACTTCGGCGCCGATTATAACATTGTTTTTTAAAAAATGATATGAACGCTCTTAACCCCAGTGTGAATATAATACACACTGTACAATTCGACTATAACTGACATCCTAATGGAAGACTTCAACTATTTGTTTGTGTCATTACATAGTATATATCCCTTAATCCTTTACATGCTACCAATGAGATAACAGAATTGGTAACAGCGACTATCTGCTTTGAAGGACTATGACGTATAATAAATTCAGTAAAAAATACGTAATCATCTTGTCATCCAAATACTGAATACTACATATACGTAAGTTGTCAAAGAGACACACGATCAAAAGCATGCCACTCCTCGTGAATAAAACTCATCATTCAAAGAGTTTTAAATATTTACAACCTCTGTCACAACGTATTTTGAAGATGTGAATATTTATTAACTATGATTAAATTTTAGCATTACTATGTTTCAGAAAAGGGCCAAAGTTTAACGACCATTCATATACTGTCGTATTCTACGTCTAACAGCTTGTTCTGTATAAATACTGTATACGCACATACCTATCAACACACTGACGCAGCTACGAAACCCTCATAAACGTAAACCCTCTGGTATGTGTTTTGGTGTGTAATAAGCGCAGTGTACTTAAGCCCTTCTACTGTACAGGGAGGTGTGACAGAAATCGAATTCTGGACACCAAGGCATGATTTATTTTGGAGCGTAAAGTAAAGAAGACAATTCAAAGATTGACATAACATCTATCACTGTACATCGTGAACACTAAAGAAAATAAATACATTAAATAAATTATATTCTGCTAGCACAATGGAAAACATATGTTACAAGGCCACAATGAATCGTTTAGTATACCGCATTTCATGGACATATTTCAATAATCGCCTGAGAAAACAGAAGACATCATTTCAGTCGCAACACTTGGGCCACGGCATTTTAGGTGAAAATATCCTTCCTAATTAAAATCTTAGTTTAGAACAAGTTTCAGGTTTTAAATAAGTGGAATGTGACAGGTTATTTTAAAATCTGTTATCAACGAGAAACGCTTAAATAGAATACAAGAGGAGAGATTAACGATTATCGTCTGAGAGGAAGAACACCATTGGTAGACCAGAAATAGATGAATTAGAGCTTAACAGACTTACAACCGTTTATTAAAAGTAAATTAAGAATAAACAGATCATACGGCTGTTATAAATATGGAACAGGTACGCAAATCTGACATTTAATGTGCGAATTAGTTACATCAACATCTTCAATTTCATTCAAACACAATTCTGGCTGAGAGGACGTCCAAAGAACCGCTCCTGACAGGGAGAAACTTTCCGAGTAATTCCCGATGGAGCTTTATAATCTGAAGAAAAGGTAAAGAGACGAGGCAGAAAACCGTAAAATCATTCATTCTTACTAAAGAAACCTGAGAGCTTGCGAGAACCACAAAGGACAGAAAAATCCTTTTGGTTTGAAGTCATTAATCGTAATTCGGTCCACTGCGGATTTGAAAAGGGATAAGAATAACGATTTTCCTGATCAATCAAGGCCCAGTGCAGCAAATAGAGTACGGTATGAAAAGCTTGAGTGAAGGTAATCATTTTTAAAATGTCTTGAATATTCACGAAGATAGATTCTTTACAAAAATTATACACAGATCGCAAAAATATAAACCGAAAATATCGAAATAGTGTACAAAAGTAAGTGACGTTTAGTATAAAATGAAAACATAAGCAGAGGTTGCGCTTCAACCCTAAAGATGGGGGAGTTTTTTGTCCGAAACGTTTGTATACAGCCACAAGTCCGCACGGCGTTACAACCCAGAAGACCAACATCGACATCTTCACGGCCGTTAGAACTTCAAACCGCACACACAAGTAGAAATTTCTTAATTAACCGGAACTATGTCGACTGGATAAAAATTAATAATAAATATATTACACACGTATACACACTTTTGAGTCCTAATTCATCAGACAAGAGACCGTATTAACAATTACTTCCCAGGTGTACAATGACGAAAAAAACACTTACAAAGTTATTTGTAAAAGGCATCAGGCATCTGCTAAGACTGTTCTGTAAAGGAGATGTAACAGTTTATATGGGGGTACATAATTCGTCTAGACAAGAGAGCCCATTGAAGGCTGAAGTGATATGAAAATTGCAGGAGCTGAATGATTTGTAAGGTTCTTGCAAAGGCACAAAAGACTTTCTATGCGGGAACCTGAGGCAAATGTATAACGTAAGGGTCTAGCTTTAACAAGACTAATACCAAACTTTTTTCTTATATAATGCGAAAGAGGTGCTTGATCGGCCACACACTGGGCCGTGCGACATCTGGAGTTCTAAACGGGAAACAACCGTTCAGAATCCTCATAGGGTTTAGTTGGTATGCGTTGAACGTGGAACATTATTGATTTTAGCTCTGGGGTTTTCAGCAGCCAGAAACACGTGTTAAATTTTTCATTTTCCCCAGGATACATTTTCGGGCCACTTTCTGAACGTGCTACTGCAGGTCGTCTTGGTGACATTAATCAAACAGAATAAATGAAAGCAGAAAATGTTTTGAAGTTTGTTTAACATTCTGTTCCCCTAGCAAAGTCTTCAAAATAACGGGCCGCATTTCTTATCTTATACATCACGATTAATATCTGTAAACCGTCACATTCGCCTATTGCAAGGATTACGATATGACCGTTCTCTCTTCTTCTCATCTCAACGTATTCACTAGCTTTTCTTCAGCCGCTTGATAGGAGTGTCTACGGGCCAATGGAAACCCACGTGGACCGCTCATGTGAAGCAAGGACAACAAACCATCCAGTATAAACAATGACAATTTTCGATTTACCAGGAATCAACACGTCTGTTCACCTACTCATGCAAATATTAAGGCAGGATTTAGGTCAATGGAATTATGCCTACAACACAGACGTCTTTCTTAATCAGCAATTTTTGTCCTACGTCACGGAGAGACCTACTCCAATTACGAACGCTGCAGCATCGAATGTAAAGAGAACGAAGCTATTCGGTACGATGCAGCAGAACCACGTCCTCCCAAAAGACGACCTCCCAACAACCAATATCCTGAATCATGTCCTTTCTCAAGTGTTCTTTTACTCTGGAAGACAACAGTCCTTATATGAAAGCTGTAGCCAAGAAAGGCACAGCGACCTTCAGTAAGGTAACAACTACATTCTCACAGACACGCCAATGGAAGAGAGAATACCAGAAGAAAGGAAAAGAAAAGGAGAAAGGGTGCAGAAGACGCCCGCATAAAAATTATGACAAAAATAAAACAGACGGATTACGTAAAGGAATATGACGAGGGAATTGTTTGTTTCTTTGTTTTGAAGTAACAGTTTCTCAAACAGTATAGCCGGAGAAGAGAGGGTTCGATGCACCAAATGCCAAATGTGGGCTCCAAGTAACGTTTTCTAGGACGGATCTACCCCATTTGCTATTCTGCTAAATCAACGAAGATTTGGATGTTCTGAAAAAAAATGTATTTTTTACTTCTTTTTAAATTTTCCATTAATTTTGTAAGAATGTAAGCTTATTTCAGTAAACTTTAAAATAATAAGGACGTGCGCATTATTTTTGAAACTCAAAAGTGCTTTAGAAGGCCGACTTCATTACTGCTAAACTTTTTCATGTGACAAACTACCAAAGTACGAAAAAGCATACCACACGTCGAAGAATGTCACGTACGTTTCAGAAATCCTTACGATCGCCCTGAGATGGTGGCATTAAAGACCTCTGAAACGTTAGTAAACTTCTACCAGAGTATACGGCGTCACAACCCAGAAGACAGCCATCATCGTACTCACCGCCATGTAAAACTCAAATCCTACTAAGAATAACTCGTTTGACATAAGGAAATACTTACGCAGAAGCAAAACGCGAAGTGAAGAGAGTTCAAATACCTCGGACGTAACAGAAATAAAGGTTGATGACTTGCTATTTTACGCGTTTATGGAAGCTTGTATAGATAGGCCTCATACACAAAAATAAACAGAAGTGCCTTTGCTCACTTTGATGTGGGGTTTAGAAATATCTGCAAGATATTTAATAGTGTCGCTTGTGAAGTCTGTTTCTGACTGAAATAATGACTCGTCTCTGAGAAAGCCTTATTACCGGAAACACTAAATTCCAGACCCAAGACTTAAAACCGCTTACGTCATTTTGGTTAACATCATCCACCTGCACAGAATGCTGATCACTGACTTGAAAAGAAACATCTTGAGTTAGAATTTCCTAAACAAGATCATAGTGATCAAGGTTGAATATCTGGACAAATAATTAACTCCATCGAGCAGAGTCCTTGTAGAGAAGCTAAATAATATTATAAACTGGTATTGGTGGTTTTCCTCTGTCCCATAACAAAATGTCGGAACATACCTAGAAATAGACCTAGAAATTATACCACGACCTCTAAATTCTGAGTAGCTTAACTAACAAACTTCATGGAGCAGAAACCTTACTTGCAGCTAGTAAAGAAATGTTCGCCTTTTATGGCATCAATTTTCATTACCGTATTCAGAAGAATCCGCGTCGCTTCCAGTTTAAAGCAGTTCCGCGTAAGAACAGCTAATTCGACGCTACACAAAATCTATAGTTGATAAAGTGTCATTAAACCCTTGTCATAGGAAGCGAAATAAAATATAGTTAGTTTCCTCTCTCAGACAAAAGTTTCCCTTTAAAACATCAAAATAATTTAATTTTTTATTTAAAAAGATATTTAGAGTTGAAATTATAATTTTTTTTACGTTAACAACTGGAGATGGAAGTAACAAAATAGAATCTAGGCGGGATAATACGATTAACACAAAAGCTCCGCTCCTCAAGCCCAAGTTACATTTTTCAATTGCAATAGAAACACAAACCACGGATCAAATACGTTGTCAGTGAGACTGAGAGTGATCATTGAAACGGTTCGGCAATTCACTGAAGACACGAAGACAGCAAATAACCAAAAAAAATATAATATGCTCCAAGCACTTCAAGCAACAGAATTCGATTACAAGCACTCAAAAGCTTTTTAATTATCATTTTACGTTTCAACAGAGTGCACTTCCAACATGATAAATAGGAAAAGTCGATGGAAAACCCTTCATATTATTAGGTATTTATGTGTAGCCACGCACTTAAACATCTGGTTCGGACACGATAAAGCCCTAGATTGCGTGTTGATGTGCATTACATATTACACGTATCGTGCTGTGCTAGTTAACGGTTTCGTTCGCGTACCACTAATTCTAATTTAACACATTAAATGTACCACTAACCAAACGCATTCAGTGAAAAGTGATATTTATGTTAATATTAACTTTTGATTTTCTTACTTACTTCGCGTACAATTCAACATCGGCTCGCGTACCATAGGTTGAGAAAGGATGGTCTACACGATATTTGCATGCAATTGAAACAAACAAAGCTAGCTGGAAATGTGGCAAAATGATCCCTGTATCGCAGAGGGTGTAGAGACTATCGATTCAAGTCTCACATAGGAAAATGATTATTATTATTATTATTCCATCTATTCGCCACTTTATAGGGTATTTACTTCTATGTACCCGAGAAAAACCTTGTCCCTGAGGTACATAGTGTAGCAACTATTTCCGAAATACATTTTGTTTTTAATAAGTGTTGCATGTATTATATTGTTTCATTGTAAGGGATGACTATATATTTTACATAGCGTCTTTCGAATGATGTATGAAGATCCCAAAATGGCAGTTTTCAGAAGTTCCCTGATGTTGTGTTCGCCCGGGATGTTTGCCAAATATTTTCTGAGTGACTTGGAGACAGTTCCAGTTGCTCCTTTAATTATTGGGATTACTTTTGCTTTCACTTTCCACATTCGCTGTATTTCAATAAGAAGGTCCTTATTAATATTGCGATGGGGTAAGATTATTTCCTATGGAACTGAGCCTGTAACAGACCCTTTGTTTATCCCCCACTCTGCACTAAGATATAAGGATTCCATTTAGAGTTTGTACGTTTCGAATTCTAATATGAAGCTTCGTGAACACACTAAGTTTCAGAAGCAACACATTATATATGGAGTTCGTTCGCTGCACTACGGTAAGTTTCAAATACAAATGTCGATAGGCATTTTTGGTGCGTCCGCAACGAAAATTTACAAAAATTCGCACAGTAATTTTGAAGTGTGCGTCCATCTTTTCGCATGTATAAATTCGAGAAACGCTGATTGGATTCTAATGAAACGCGATACTGCAGAGTGCTACTACAATTTTTCAACTCATTCCAATTCTGGTAAAAATCGGATAACAACAACCGACCCTTGTTTCTGCACGTATCTAGTAAGTAACTAAATATTCATCAGAGCGAAAAATATTCCGAACAGGTTCGATGAAAAGAATTAAATACATATTTTATTCCAAATATACTATTCCCGGGAGTCTTGCTGTTTTGGATATAATTAAATTAAAGGGATTCTTTATGTAGTTTCATCTCGTAACTTAACGGCCTGTGAATTTATGTATTTTGATCAACATTTATACTGAATATTCTTACTGTTCTGATAAGTCTGTTTTCTGCTCCTTAGACTACAAGAGACAATCAGAAGTTAGGATTCACGAAGATGTGCGTGCAGTAACACAGCAAACGCCCCACAGCCGTAGAGCTATGGATGTCCTTCAATATTCAACACAGGATAAAATCATGTAGAAGCCGAGGGGACTAACATTTACAGTGATTATGGGTTCTAAAAGCACCTGTAAGACGGTTTAAATATACTTAACAGATCAGGATACTCACTTAGTTATTTCACGACACTGTATTGATTGTTGAGGTTATGAGGCTTCGATAATATACAAGTATGAGAATTTGATTTTTAGTATTGGACATGCAATAAACGAAATGAGACTTGTTCAATATTTTAGTACATAAAATCCTGAAATATGAAAATTAATCACGTACAAATACATTTAAAATTCTTTTCGCGATGACGCTGTAAAACATGGGGTATAATTTCTGAGAAAACGGGCCAATGGTGCAGTAACTGATAAGATTTTTTCCTTACTCTTCTTACAGCAGTCCATAATCATCCAACAGAAATACAGAACAAAATGGAACAGACGTGACCTCTGTAAATGCCACTTCGAATCACGCAAGGGCAATTTCATTACCGCGTGGAATAATTAATGCTGTAATACACCAGTCTTATAATTTTCCTCTATCTGCAGCGGATATGGGCTGTTCATTCTGCTTAGTCTGACGCTTTCAGTGATAACGAGGCATTACACACCATTACCGGTTTCTTTGGACAGACATTACGAAAATACAACCAAACACACGTTTTAAATCTGACAGTTCTTTCATATCCTAGTCGGATAGCACGGAAGACAAATGAAAAAGACGATGGTAAATATCTACCCAATTGAAACTTAGCTATTATTAAACTGGAAATAAAATACATCTTACCAACAAAAATACTATTGAACATAACGTAAATTTTTAAATGAAAGAATTTATTTTTCTAAGAAATTATTAATGTCTATTTGCTTCTAAGCCTCCTTCCTTTTCTTTGAAGCAAACGAAATGAAGGATAACCAAAAGTCGGGAAATATGGACTCTGCTATAGTATCAGTTCCATTACTGGCAATATGGCTTTTTAATCTTTTTTACGTTCCACACAAACGAATAAAAAGACGCAGAAATGAACGAGACGCCCTTGCCACACTATTATCAGAAGGAAAGAAGCACATCTGCGGTCGTATATTATATCTACGAGGGTCGCTCATTAAGTAATGCCCCACATTTTTTTTCTCAGCCAATAATGAAGATAGAAAAGTGCACTTTTACATGCTTGAGATTTGATGTTTCCCGCGTTCGTGTACGGAGTTTCAAATGATTCCAACCGATAGCGGAGCTGTAGTGAACTGTTAAAATGGCGTCTGTGAACGACTCTCGTTACAAACAACGAGCTGTAATTGAATTCTTTGTTGCTGAAAAAGAAACGGTGGTGAACATTCATAAACGTTGGTGTGCTGTGTATGGAAGCTGTGCAGTCGATAGGAGCAAAGTGTGATTGCAATTATCCAGGCTCTCGCATATTCGAAGGTGTGCGCAAGATGGGTTCCACGAAGTCTCACAGCAGACCACAGGATTCAAAGGAAAACGATTTCTTCTGAATTGTTGGAGCGTTTTGATGCTGAGGGAGAGGTCTTTCTGTCCCGGATCATTACAGGTGACGAAACCTGGATACACCACTTTGAGCCAGAGACAAAAAGGCAGTCAATGGAGTGGCATCATCCTCAATCACCGAGAAAGAAGAAATTCAAGACAACTCCCTCCGCCGGAAAAGTCATGATGACTGTCTTTTGGGACAGTGATGGGGTCATTCTTGTGGATGTGATGCCAAGAGGTGCGACCATCAATTCAGACGCGTACATCAGGACCCTGAAAACCCTCAAGAAGCGTTTTCGACGAGTTCGGCCTCACAAGCATCCAGCAGAAATTTTGCTCCTGCATGACAATGCACGCCCTCACACAAGTCTGAGAACCCGGGAAGAAATCACCAAATTGGGTTGGACGGTGCTACCCCATCCACCCTACAGTCCAGATCTGGCACCCTCCGACTTCCATCTCTTTGGGCCCCTTAAAGATGCTATCCGCGGAACAAGATTTGAAGATGACGAGAGCGTGATTCAAGCAGTGAGGACATGGCTACGGGGACAGGACAAGAGCTGGTACCGGCAAGGCATGCATGCCCTTGTTCCACGCTGGCGTAAAACCGTACAAGTTGATGGGGACTATGTGGAAAAATAGTATGTGTAAAGGAAACATTGATTTATATTGTCACTAAATTTGAGCCATCTTGAATAAATATGTTCTGAGGAAAAAAATGTGGGGCATTACTTAATGAGCGACCCTCGTACGTTCGGGATCTGTCTAAACCTCGAATACGCCCACAGTAAACAAACAGATCCAGAAAGTCTGTATATACAATCCCAGGGCTGCATGTCATGCTCCCACATCGTCTTGGAATTGACACAAAACCCTGAAATTAATTTTTGTAAGGCAAAATAAAATATGTATGATTTGAGGTTTTCACAGCGGCGAGTATGAAGATTTCTGTCTTCTGGGTTGTTTCGCTGTGTAGTCTGGTCGATGTTTACCAACGTTTCAGAGGTCATACTGCCTCCGTCATCAGGGCGATTCATCGCAGTATGACCTCTTAAACGTTGGTTAACATCGACCAGACTACACAGCTCAACAACCCAGAAGACAGAAATCTTCACAATAAAACACATCGTAAAGCATATCGACTTTAAAACTCCCTTAACATCTACGCCGAGATCCTCGAAGTTACCACTTCCGTTCACGTTTTCCGATTAAAATTTTGTACGCATTCCTCGTATCTCCATACTATGTCCATCTCGTCCTCCTCGATCTGATCATCCCAATAATATTTCGTGAACAGAATGAATTACGAAGCTCCGAAGTATGTTAAATTTCCCCATCTCTCAGTTACATCATTTTTTCTCTTAGCGTTACGTAGAAATATTTTCCACGGCACCCTCTTCGCAAACATCATCAATTTATGTCCTTTCCTAACCGCGAGAGACATTCATATAACACAGTGTTCCTCAAACGTTTACAACCCGCAGCACACCCTGTCAAAGACACATGACGTCATACCACAAAATATCGCCTCACGAAAAGAAAGGGGTGCGGAACTATACATGGCCATAAATATGTATCTGTCCTATAAGAATGGCGGCATGTTGGAACCAAATATAACACATATCGAATGAAACTAACGATGATGAACTAGTGTCTGTGTGTGTATGCGCCCTCGTGCGTTACAAATTCTAACTACATAAGATATCGTATCACATTTTTCTAACTATAACATGCGAATTTCTTATGAAAATTCGTGGCACACCTGTAATCTGGTGTTGACACACCAGTGTACGCTGCACACCGGTTGAGGAACACTGATACAGGCAACTCTCGGTTTACGAACGAGTTCCGTTCACAATGTTCTTTATTTGTATCTTGCATTCCTGAGCTTTTAAGACACGTATCGTATACGTTAGCAGCCATTTTAAAGCACTAAAACCATGTACTAAACATCGAATGGTCTATACAATACGTTTTATTATAATGTATGTAATAAATATATTTTTTAAACGTTTATTTATTTAAATCTTACAATTATGTTCACTATACGTTTGGCATCTAGTTTTATAAGGCACTCTATCTATTGGCGACTTAAAGAAATTTAGAATGAATTGTGACGTTCGTAAATCGAACGTTCGTAAACCGAGAGTTTCCTGTATAGTAAAACAGAGTCTTTAGGTTTTGGACAGGTTACAAGATGATACTTGAATG